>CAKZFB020000033.1:0-257158 GCA_936432065.2 Rutpela maculata
AGGGCTATAAGTATACCACGTGTTTCGGCTTGGACTAATAATGGATAAGTTAACATAAGTGTGGACTTATCCAATATTAGTAGTGGACTGTAATTTAAATGATTTGTCAGATAACTTTACCACAAACACAGTTTTCTTATTGTTTTTAACATAAAAATATGAATGAGATGATGTTGATATTTTAATGTACATTTTTCATTTATAATACAACACACACGCTGCCTAACAAATTCTCAGAGCTGGCGTTATATTAATAATTATATAAGGATATAAAAACGGGAACACACAACACCAATCATGGTTCAAATCACATCCCAAAAATAGTTGAAACAGAAATCTAGATAGGGGTAATCATATCTTCATATAAACATTAAGTGATTAAATTTTAGTTAAAGCTGAACAGCCGCAAGGAGAATATTTCCATTAGAAGATTTGCCACCCCAAGCTCTAACACGTGCTTCCACATGTCTTGACAAGTACCATTTAATTATGTCATTAAGATTATCAATTGTTTCCCCTTTTGTCTAATCCTTCTCCCGGCGTGTCCCATAAATGGATACACGGAACACCGTTTTCATTTAATACTTCATTGTAATAACATGGAGCATTGACTCAAAGATTAGAAACTCCTAGAATATAACGAGGGGACTGATTTTAACGTGTTTCTATTTATGTTAGAGCGGTCAATAGGGTGGGTCAAATTGACAACACTGAAAAATGTTTCGAATTTTTGATCAATTTGATCGACATCGACATCGACATCGATATCTCCTCTAGGGGATTTCTGACACACAGTTAATTTTGATGAAATGTTGGTATGATTTGCTGTGGTACTTCCTATGAAATGTCTTAAATCTCAGCGCAATCCTATGACCCATATCTGAGATACAAGGTACCCCAAAAACATCTAAAATAACTTTATATCAATATTATAAATGCATTTTATAAAGCAGCATGGTAGTTTGTTTGTTCATAGATAATTTAAATATACCGAGGGGTAGACAATATTAAGTAGTAAATTTTCACAGCAGTTTTGTAAACAGCTATATCTATATGATACAGTAACCGGCCAAAAATTTGCAACATATTTAGAGTCGACGAAGCATAATTTTGAATACTGGATTTTCCACTATAAAATATCCTGTCCATAATTTTGCAGATAATTATTTATTTATTTATTTTGATTCAACCACCCAACAGATAACCAATTAAGGTGTGGGAATGTTCCACTAGTAAGCACTAACAGTATAAATATTATATGTACTAAATACACAGTACGTCACAGAAGAAACAAAATACAAATATTATACTAAGAGAAGATGACTTAAAATATATTGTCATCGGGCCCAAGGCCCCAGGCCCAGGGAAAATTTAAAAAAAAAATAATAAGATTAAATTGTGCCAAACAATTTAATCCTAACCTCACTTATCTATGCCCAGGCCGTCAGCCGAGCAGGGAACATATACCCCAGAGGAGATAGCCAGCCATCAGCAAAGTTTCGCACAAACAATAAAAAAAACCACCCTGTAATAAAATATTTGCATATTAGGAATTTCCCACATCGCTTCACGATGTGTGCAGTCTGACTGCCGTTGCCCAAATGCCGAATCGTCTTGCGGGTCATATTTATAAGAAACCGCGCAGCCCGGTTAGGCTCCGCCCACTGGACAGTGCAAGTTCCTGGCTTGGCCATTGGAGCGACGGGAAAGGATAAAAAGGTAACCGATTTTGAATGCAGGCCTCAGTCTAGCTCGAACAGTCAGAGGGCGAACATCACTTTGTTTTGACCTAGCTTTTGCTTTTGCATATTATAAATTCATTTCTGCTGTTCGTTGTTCATTAGTAAACTTAAAACTAAATATTTTCAAGTTAGGGAAGTATAGGGAAAGTGGTAAATTCACTCGAGATTTGGTGTGTAATACAAATTACACAACCAAATCATTTAAAGGAGAATTCGCTATTGCCTTTCTCAAGGTAGAGCCAGGTGCCCTAGTGGCGAAGTAAATTCCATATTTGAGAGGATTCGTAAGCTCGCAGTAGCTCCCCTGAAGTCCAGTCCAAAGCTCCGACCAATTCCAAATCGTTCCCGTCCAATATCCAGAGTACCACTCCAGACATTCAACTCCGAAAACCAAGTCCAGCCAACGTTTTCGCCTCCACCATCCCAGGATCCACAAAACCTCTCCTCCAGCCTCACCCGACTTAAGGGGTGCATATACCAGGTGATTTCACTCAGGGCTCACCGACGTCACTAACAACAACCTTGACGTCAGTGCCCCGAGTGGAAGCGTACCTCGACGGTTGTAAATTCGGCAGACAAGGGCGAATTCACCACTGGGCGACACCCTCACAGGTGTTGAGATCTAAGTGGTGTTCTTCCAAGTCTGTCTAGCTCGCGAACGACAGACGAAGCCGCGTTAGTAAATTCAGACGGCTTCACCACCATTTAAATTTGATAGGGATAGACAGACGGAGGGACTATAGCACAAACAGCCTTCAGCCGTTTAGTACCTCCGTTTCAGGACTAGGGTTCGGTGCACACAGTCATTTGGCCTGACTGTGTCGCCAGGTAAAAATATGAGTACACATCTACAGGGGGAATCGAACATGGACCCCATGGACCTGACTAACACGGCGTTGGTTCGCCACCCGTGGGAGGACGTCCTCGGAGGCGGATTGGACGCCTCTGGCGACGCCAACCCACAAAATTCAGTGCCTCATACTACCGGTGCAGCCCCAAGCGGCTGCACTTCATTTTTGGCGCCCAGCGGCAACAACCGCTGGACTTCACTTTTGGCGCCCAACGGAAACAATTCCAGGACGGATTATTTGGCGCCCAGCGGCAATCCACCGCAGGATTTAAATAATCCTTTCTCAGAGCTTCACTCTGCCCCGGGGATGCTGCCCCAGGCAGATATCGTATACACCGGTGGGCCCCAAAGCCATTTCGTCCCCCAGCTGCCGATGCCGCTCCACGACGTCGCCGACGCCGGGGACGTCTTGGGCTTTGCCGGGCCTAACGCTTGTAGACATGGCGAGGCCAACGTGGGGCCTTTGGGCCTAGATATGGCCCGAGAATCCACCAACGCCCAGCCGGCGGAATTCGCATGTAGGAACAACCAAACAGTGGGTAACATACCCTGGCGCCCGACGTTTTATTCATCCGCACAGGCCCATCAGGCCAGACAAATCGGGGAAACGCACCCAAGGGTCATCGACGACGACGCCTGCAGTGACATCTGCAGGGGCGATTATTGCGAAGAATTCGGCCACCTCACAGAGGCAAGGCCCCGGCAAGCGAGAGAGCAATTACGCACCTCACAGGCAGAAGCTAGACCACGCCGAAGGACGCCAGTCGAGGCAGTCAGGCGAAGGGCCGAGCCAGAGAGTGCGCCGCTCCTTACCACTGAGCTGGTAAGGGCGATGACTGAGCTAATCGCAAGAATAGAAACAACGAACAAGCCAAAGGAGCCTTTACCGAGCTTCGAGGGCCTCGACTGGGAAGACCCCAGAGAGTTCCTGAGGGAAGTACAGCGCTACTTCACCAGGAAGCGGGTAGTCATGGAGGACCAAGGCTACGTAGCGGCCAGCTTTCTGAAGGGCAAGGCAAAAGAATGGCACAATCTTTATAAGTACGAACGACCGGACTTTATGGCCTTTTATGAGAGATTGCTGGCACGCTATAACGACCCGGCCTACGTGGGGGCTCTCACGAGCAGCCTGTATGGCCGAAAACAGGGTCAAAACGAGGGGGCTGCCACTTTCATCATGGAAAAGTGGCAACTTTCGAAAAGATTGGGGGCATTACGAGAGCCACAGGCTCGCATGGATCATATTATCGGCCTACTACTGCCGGAGCTGCGTGCGTTCTTAAGGAACAGACATTTCCTGAACGTAAACGATTTCGTGCAGCAGGCCGAGAATATAGAGAACGATGTCAGACAAACGAGACGCGGGCCGACAAGAGCGGCACAGCCGGTCACTGAGGTGCGGCAAACAAACCCACCTCGAGATAGGCCGATGGCCAACCCCAGGTCGAATGTTGAGAGGGGCGAAGGCCCAGCCACCCCTTGCCGACACTGCGGGGGCTGGCATTTTCACCGGGATTGCCCCAGGCACCCGGGAACGGACAGACCCCGTCCCCCGCCAAGGGAAACAGGGACACGAACACAACTCAACACAGTTGCGGCCACACAAGGCCACGACGAAGGGCCCATGCGACCACCCCATCGCACTGAGGCCGAGCGCAGGGAAAGAGAAATCCGCGAAACAGCGGGAAACTAGGTGAGGGGCGAGTACAACGCTGCGCCTCGCCCCGCCACCTTCCACAGATGTGCATAAACGCACCAATGATGCAGGTCAGTAGCCTGCATCATACGTCAGCTGGCAACACCAGACCACCGAGGCTGAGTGTGGTCCTACGGACGCCGCACCAACGGGTCCTGGCCCTCCTCGACAGCGGGGCCAGTCACTCATTCGTGAGACAGGACCTGGTGAAAGGCACTCACATTCAGCCCTCGAACCTCACGGTCCAGCTAGTTGACGCCAATAGCGCTGTGGAAACGGCAGGGCAGATCACTGCCGACTTGCTGGTAGGGGAGGCCACTTCGCGAGTGGCCTTGCACCTCCTGAAGGACATGTCAGAAGACATCATCCTGGGGCGTGATTGGATGGCGCACGAAGGCGCCGTCTTAGACTTTCCAAACCGCTGCGCGTACTTTGGTGCCGTGTCCAGACACAGCGTGTTCTGGCACGATCAGAGTGCACCCTCAGAGAGGGAACACGGGCCAGTGGTCTTGGAAGAAAGTCAAGCGCCCCAAGGAGAACGAGAGAGATACCAGCAGGCGGTAAACCGATTTGCCGACGTTTTCTCAGAAGAGAGGAGGCAACCAACTACAAAACTATGCACGCACAGGATTAAACTAAAGACCGACAGGCCATTTAAAATCCGGCGCACACAGTTTTCACAGGCCAAGCGAAAAGTGATTCAAGAGGAAGTCACGAAAATGCTGGCCTCTGGGGTAGTGAGACGTAGCCACAGCCAGTACAGTTCGCCGGTGGTAATCGTCACAAAAAAGAACGGGACACCCCGTTTTTGCGTCGATTACCGCCAGCTGAACAGCATTACGGAAGACGAAGTGGCTCAACTACCGCCAGTGAGGGAGACGATCCGGGAACTGGGTGAAGCCCAGGTATTCTCCAGCCTAGACCTCCGCAGCGGGTATTGGCAGATACCGATGGCTGCGGAGAGTATTCCCCTCACGGCATTCAGCACCCCAGAGGGAGCTACATATGAATTCACTGTTATGCCTTTCGGCCTCCAGGGAGCGCCGGGCACTTTCACAAAGCTGATGGCAGAAGTGCTATCAGGCATGGTGGACAGCTTTGTGAAAGTGTACCTTGATGACATTATAGTGTTCTCAGATAATCACGACGAGCATCTAGTACACTTGCAAATGGTGCTAGAGCGTCTGCGAGTTCATGGACTCCGGTGCGCGCTGGACAAATGTGTTTTCGGTGCCGAGGCTTTGGATTACCTCGGGCACAGGATTACGGCGAGACACAACGAGCCCACCGAGCGCCACGTCTTGCAGACGAGGGACTACCCCAAACCTAAGACTATGAAGGAGCTGCGAGGCTTCCTAGGGACGGCGGGGTGGCTAAGGGAGTACGTGCGAGACTTCGCCATCCTGGCCGCTCCCCTGACGGACCTCACGGGACAAAAGAGGTTCCAGTGGACCCCGGAAGCAGAGACGGCGTTTTATCAGTTGAAAGACGCCCTGTCGCAGCCATTGAAACTGCACCGGCCAGTGCAAGGGGAGAGATACTACTTACAGACCGACGCCAGCTCCGTGGGCATGGGGTGCGTATTGTTTCAGCTGGATGCAGAGGGAAATCGCAAGATTATCTCCTGCTCCAGCGCGAAATTTAATGCCACGGAGCGGCGTTACCATATTAACGAGCAGGAAGTCCTCGCCGTCGTATACTCGTGTAAACGCTACCGACAGCACCTTGACGACCAAAGGTTCACCCTTATCACAGACAGCAAGGCCCTCAGCTGGTTGTCCCGATACAAGGACGAGCGAGCCAAGCTGACCAGATGGGCCCTACTCCTGCAGGAGTTCACGTTTGATGTGGTGCACTGCCCAGGCAAAGACAATCAGCTGCCGGATATGCTGTCGCGCTATCCGGCTGACGCAGAGCGAGCCATCACCGAGGTGGTGGATGAGGAGCGTCTGCTGCCACCGTCACCTGAGGACAGTGCCCATTTAGACATCATAGACGCGGGAGAGGGCACCCTTTTCGAGGCCATCCGGGCCGCTCAGCTGGGGGACCTGCATTGTCAAACCATGGTCGTCCACTGGCACCAGTATATGGCGGGCGAGAGAGGGAACTGGGCGCAAGTCCGGAAGTTCCTCGTGGAAGACGGGCTTCTCTACAATATTGAGACCGACCGAAAACTACTCCTCGTCCCGGAGCCGCTCCAACAGAGAGTCATTGTGGCTTACCACGACTCCGTGCTGGCGGAGCACCCGGGACGAGACGAGACATACCGGCAAATCAGCCAACTGTACTTCTGGGTAGGCCTCTGGCGGCAAGTAAAAACGCATGTGCGCTACTGCTTGATCTGCGCCTCGACCAAGGCGAGCGCCAGGCAGCCAGCAGCACCGCAGCGTCCACGGCCACCCACGAGGCCCTGGCAGTGCATTAGCACTGACCAGATGGGGCCCTACCCAGAGACCCTAAGCGGTAACCGATTCCTAATAGTTGTGTCGGATCTGTTCAGCAAGTGGGTGGAAGCGTTCCCCACGCCAACCTCCACCACGAAAGACTTTACGAACTGCTTAGAACAAGTCTTTACGCGGTGGGGTTATGCCGAGAATATCATTACCGACAACGTACCCCAGTTTTCCAGCGAAGCTTGGGTGCGCTTCACCGACCGGCTTCACATACAACACTACACGAGCCCTGTGTTCCATCAGCGTGCGAATCCGGTCGAAAGGCGCAACCAGGAGTTGAAAAAAGCCCTCAGGGCACAGATAATGCGGGCTCCCAACACGTCGTGGGATGGTCGGGTCCATGAGATTCTATTCTCACTTAGACGCAGACAAAATCACGCCACGGGGATGTCTCCTTCAGAGGCACTCCTTGGCGCTGATCTCGCCCTCCCAGGGTCTTGGCGACACCCAGAACAACAGGTACCCATTAATAACACCCCTCAGGCCAGGGAGGAACGGATTGAGAGGGCACAGCGCCGACAAGTGATAATACAGCGCGACTTATTCCCAGAACCGAGGACGGCCGCTGTACAACTCGAAGTGGGGCAAAGGGTTTTGACGAGGACACACGACAATGAGCGCCGGGAGTTTGGACGCACGTGGTCCGGTCCACACACCGTCACTGAGGTCTTGGGCGACGGGGTCTATGAGGTCGAGAAAGGGGACCATACATGGCCCATCCACATCGATGACTTGCGGCCACTACCTGAGGCTAGGTTACCTCGGGACGTCTTCGAAGAGGGAAATTCGGATAGTGATTCCGACGCCGAGGGAGCGCAGTAAGTAAAAGGCGTCGCGTCATATAAGTCTAAAATTGATAGAGACAATCCCAACTTAAAAGTCCAAATCAGTGCCACCACCGAAAACCATGGGCACACAACTTTTCCCCCGAAATCCACGCATAAACGTTCCTTTAAACAGTCAGTTCCCCTAGTGAAAAGACACTTCCGATCCAAGTAATCAAGCCTACTACCCCAAAAAGTCAAGTGCCTAAACCTAAATCCCAAAAACTCAGAAACCGAACCACGACAGAGACAAATTATAATAAGTAAATTTTAGTGCGTTACGTAAAATTAAGCAAGCTCATTGTCCGGTCCACGAACGCGCTGCGCTGAGCCGACAAGTGGCGAAGACAAGAAGCCTAGTTTTAAGTTCATTTTTCCTAAACCTGTTCATTTTCTTTAATCCTATGTTAGTATGTAAGTAACCAATCCTTGTCCTCAATCTACCTTGTAATGTTGTTGAAAAAAAAAAACCGTTAAATAAATAGAACTTAAACAATTATTGCACACTTACACCACACATCGAATCTCGAGAGGGGCGTGTCATCGGGCCCAAGGCCCCAGGCCCAGGGAAAATTTAAAAAAAAATAATAAGATTAAATTGTGCCAAACAATTTAATCCTAACCTCACTTATCTATGCCCAGGCCGTCAGCCGAGCAGGGAACATATACCCCAGAGGAGATAGCCAGCCATCAGCAAAGTTTCGCACAAACAATAAAAAAAACCACCCTGTAATAAAATATTTGCATATTAGGAATTTCCCACATCGCTTCACGATGTGTGCAGTCTGACTGCCGTTGCCCAAATGCCGAATCGTCTTGCGGGTCATATTTATAAGAAACCGCGCAGCCCGGTTAGGCTCCGCCCACTGGACAGTGCAAGTTCCTGGCTTGGCCATTGGAGCGACGGGAAAGGATAAAAAGGTAACCGATTTTGAATGCAGGCCTCAGTCTAGCTCGAACAGTCAGAGGGCGAACATCACTTTGTTTTGACCTAGCTTTTGCTTTTGCATATTATAAATTCATTTCTGCTGTTCGTTGTTCATTAGTAAACTTAAAACTAAATATTTTCAAGTTAGGGAAGTATAGGGAAAGTGGTAAATTCACTCGAGATTTGGTGTGTAATACAAATTACACAACCAAATCATTTAAAGGAGAATTCGCTATTGCCTTTCTCAAGGTAGAGCCAGGTGCCCTAGTGGCGAAGTAAATTCCATATTTGAGAGGATTCGTAAGCTCGCAGTAGCTCCCCTGAAGTCCAGTCCAAAGCTCCGACCAATTCCAAATCGTTCCCGTCCAATATCCAGAGTACCACTCCAGACATTCAACTCCGAAAACCAAGTCCAGCCAACGTTTTCGCCTCCACCATCCCAGGATCCACAAAACCTCTCCTCCAGCCTCACCCGACTTAAGGGGTGCATATACCAGGTGATTTCACTCAGGGCTCACCGACGTCACTAACAACAACCTTGACGTCAGTGCCCCGAGTGGAAGCGTACCTCGACGGTTGTAAATTCGGCAGACAAGGGCGAATTCACCACTGGGCGACACCCTCACAGGTGTTGAGATCTAAGTGGTGTTCTTCCAAGTCTGTCTAGCTCGCGAACGACAGACGAAGCCGCGTTAGTAAATTCAGACGGCTTCACCACCATTTAAATTTGATAGGGATAGACAGACGGAGGGACTATAGCACAAACAGCCTTCAGCCGTTTAGTACCTCCGTTTCAGGACTAGGGTTCGGTGCACACAGTCATTTGGCCTGACTGTGTCGCCAGGTAAAAATATGAGTACACATCTACAGGGGGAATCGAACATGGACCCCATGGACCTGACTAACACGGCGTTGGTTCGCCACCCGTGGGAGGACGTCCTCGGAGGCGGATTGGACGCCTCTGGCGACGCCAACCCACAAAATTCAGTGCCTCATACTACCGGTGCAGCCCCAAGCGGCTGCACTTCATTTTTGGCGCCCAGCGGCAACAACCGCTGGACTTCACTTTTGGCGCCCAACGGAAACAATTCCAGGACGGATTATTTGGCGCCCAGCGGCAATCCACCGCAGGATTTAAATAATCCTTTCTCAGAGCTTCACTCTGCCCCGGGGATGCTGCCCCAGGCAGATATCGTATACACCGGTGGGCCCCAAAGCCATTTCGTCCCCCAGCTGCCGATGCCGCTCCACGACGTCGCCGACGCCGGGGACGTCTTGGGCTTTGCCGGGCCTAACGCTTGTAGACACCACGCTAAATTGCTCAAACCTCACATAAATTTTCAAACCACATAAATTTTCGTTCGGTTTCATCAAACCCATCCTAATTTCTTCAAACCCATGCTAAATTGCTCAAACCTCACATAAATTTTCGTTCGGATTCATCAAACCCATCCTAATTTCGTCAAACCCATGCTAAATATGTCAAACCTCACATAAATTTTCAAACCACATACATTTTCGTTCGGTTTCATCAAACCCATCCTAATTTCTTCAAACCCATGCTAAATTGCTCAAACCTCACATAAATTTTCAAACCACATAAATTTTCGTTCGGTTTCATCAAACCCATCCTAATTTCTTCAAACCCATGCTAAATTGCTCAAACCTCAGATAAATTTTCAAACCACATAAATTTTCGTTCGGTTTCATCAAACCCATCCTAATTTCTTCAAACCCATGCTAAATTGCTCAAACCTCAGATAAATTTTCAAACCACATAAATTTTCGTTCGGTTTCATCAAACCCATCCTAATTTCGTCAAACCCATGCTAAATATGTCAAACCTCACATAAATTTTCAAACCACATAAATTTTCGTTCGGTTTCATCAAACCCATCCTAATTTCTTCAAACCCATGCTAAATTGCTCAAACCTCAGATAAATTTTCAAACCACATAAATTTTCGTTCGGTTTCATCAAAGCCATCCTAATTTCGTCAAACCCATGCTAAATATGTCAAACCTCACATAAATTTTCAAACCACATAAATTTTCGTTCGGTTTCATCAAACCCATCCTAATTTCTTCAAACCCATGCTAATTTGCTCAAACCTCAGATAAATTTTCAAACCTCATAAATTTTCGTTCGGATTCATCAAACCCATCCTAATTTCGTCAAACCCATGCTAATTTTGTCAAACCTCACATAAATTTTCAAACCTCACATAAATTTTCGTTCGGTTTCATCAAACCCATCCTAATTTCTTCAAACCCATGCTAAATTGCTCAAACCTCACATAAATTTTCGTTCGGATTCATCAAACCCATCCTAATTTCGTCAAACCCATGCTAAATATGTCAAACCTCACATAAATTTTCAAACCACATAAATTTTCGTTCGGTTTCATCAAACCCATCCTAATTTCTTCAAACCCATGCTAATTTGCTCAAACCTCAGATAAATTTTCAAACCTCATAAATTTTCGTTCGGATTCATCAAACCCATCCTAATTTCGTCAAACCCATGCTAATTTTGTCAAACCTCACATAAATTTTCAAACCTCACATAAATTTTCGTTCGGTTTCATCAAACCCATCCTAATTTCTTCAAACCCATGCTAAATTGCTCAAACCTCACATAAATTTTCGTTCGGATTCATCAAACCCATCCTAATTTCGTCAAACCCATGCTAATTTTGTCAAACCTCACATAAATTTTCAAACCTCACATAAATTTTCGTTCGGTTTCATCAAACCCATCCTAATTTCTTCAAACCCATGCTAAATTGCTCAAACTTCACATAAATTTTCGTTCGGATTCATCAAACCCATCCTAATTTCGTCAAACCCATGCTAAATATGTCAAACCTCACATAAATTTTCAAACCACATAAATTTTCGTTCGGTTTCATCAAACCCATCCTAATTTCTTCAAACCCATGCTAATTTGCTCAAACCTCAGATAAATTTTCAAACCTCATAAATTTTCGTTCGGATTCATCAAACCCATCCTAATTTCGTCAAACCCATGCTAAATATGTCAAACCTCACATAAATTTTCAAACCACATAAATTTTCGTTCGGTTTCATCAAACCCATCCTAATTTCTTCAAACCCATGCTAAATTGCTCAAACCTCAGATAAATTTTCAAACCACATAAATTTTCGTTCGGTTTCATCAAACCCATCCTAATTTCGTCAAACCCATGCTAAATATGTCAAACCTCACATAAATTTTCAAACCACATAAATTTTCGTTCGGTTTCATCAAACCCATCCTAATTTCTTCAAACCCATGCTAAATTGCTCAAACCTCAGATAAATTTTCAAACCACATAAATTTTCGTTCGGTTTCATCAAACCCATCCTAATTTCTTCAAACCCATGCTAAATTGCTCAAACCTCAGATAAATTTTCAAACCACATAAATTTTCGTTCGGTTTCATCAAACCCATCCTAATTTCGTCAAACCCATGCTAAATATGTCAAACCTCACATAAATTTTCAAACCACATAAATTTTCGTTCGGTTTCATCAAACCCATCCTAATTTCTTCAAACCCATGCTAAATTGCTCAAACCTCAGATAAATTTTCAAACCACATAAATTTTCGTTCGGTTTCATCAAACCCATCCTAATTTCGTCAAACCCATGCTAAATATGTCAAACCTCACATAAATTTTCAAACCACATAAATTTTCGTTCGGTTTCATCAAACCCATCCTAATTTCTTCAAACCCATGCTAATTTGCTCAAACCTCAGATAAATTTTCAAACCTCATAAATTTTCGTTCGGATTCATCAAACCCATCCTAATTTCGTCAAACCCATGCTAATTTTGTCAAACCTCACATAAATTTTCAAACCACAAATTTTCGTTCGGTTTCATCAAACCCATCCTAATTTCTTCAAACCCATGCTAAATTGCTCAAACCTCACATAAATTTTCGTTCGGATTCATCAAACCCATCCTAATTTCGTCAAACCCATGCTAAATATGTCAAACCTCACATAAATTTTCAAACCACATAAATTTTCGTTCGGTTTCATCAAACCCATCCTAATTTCTTCAAACCCATGCTAATTTGCTCAAACCTCAGATAAATTTTCAAACCTCATAAATTTTCGTTCGGATTCATCAAACCCATCCTAATTTCGTCAAACCCATGCTAATTTTGTCAAACCTCACATAAATTTTCAAACCTCACATAAATTTTCGTTCGGTTTCATCAAACCCATCCTAATTTCTTCAAACCCATGCTAAATTGCTCAAACCTCACATAAATTTTCGTTCGGATTCATCAAACCCATCCTAATTTCGTCAAACCCATGCTAATTTTGTCAAACCTCACATAAATTTTCAAACCTCACATAAATTTTCGTTCGGTTTCATCAAACCCATCCTAATTTCTTCAAACCCATGCTAAATTGCTCAAACCTCACATAAATTTTCGTTCGGATTCATCAAACCCATCCTAATTTCGTCAAACCCATGCTAAATATGTCAAACCTCACATAAATTTTCAAACCACATAAATTTTCGTTCGGTTTCATCAATCCCATCCTAATTTCTTCAAACCCATGCTAAATTGCTCAAACCTCACATAAATTTTCGTTCGGATTCATCAAACCCATCCTAATTTCGTCAAACCCATGCTAAATATGTCAAACCTCACATAAATTTTCAAACCACATAAATTTTCGTTCGGTTTCATCAAACCCATCCTAATTTCTTCAAACCCATGCTAAATTGCTCAAACCTCACATAAATTTTCAAACCACATAAATTTTCGTTCGGTTTCATCAAACCCATCCTAATTTCTTCAAACCCATGCTAAATTGCTCAAACCTCACATAAATTTTCGTTCGGTTTCATCAAACCCATCCTAATTTCGTCAAACCCATGCTAAATATGTCAAACCTCACATAAATTTTCAAACCACATAAATTTTCGTTCGGTTTCATCAAACCCATCCTAATTTCTTCAAACCCATGCTAATTTGCTCAAACCTCAGATAAATTTTCAAACCTCATAAATTTTCGTTCGGATTCATCAAACCCATCCTAATTTCGTCAAACCCATGCTAATTTTGTCAAACCTCACAAATTTTCAAACCTCACATAAATTTTCGTTCGGTTTCATCAAACCCATCCTAATTTCTTCAAACCCATGCTAAATTGCTCAAACCTCACATAAATTTTCGTTCGGATTCATCAAACCCATCCTAATTTCGTCAAACCCATGCTAAATATGTCAAACCTCACATAAATTTTCAAACCACATAAATTTTCGTTCGGTTTCATCAAACCCATCCTAATTTCTTCAAACCCATGCTAATTTGCTCAAACCCCAGATAAATTTTCAAACCTCATAAATTTTCGTTCGGATTCATCAAACCCATCCTAATTTCGTCAAACCCATGCTAAATATGTCAAACCTCACATAAATTTTCAAACCACATAAATTTTCGTTCGGTTTCATCAAACCCATCCTAATTTCTTCAAACCCATGCTAAATTGCTCAAACCTCAGATAAATTTTCAAACCTCACATAAATTTTCGTTCGGTTTCATCAAACCCATCCTAATTTCTTCAAACCCATGCTAAATTGCTCAAACCTCACATAAATTTTCGTTCGGATTCATCAAACCCATCCTAATTTCGTCAAACCCATGCTAAATATGTCAAACCTCACATAAATTTTCAAACCACATAAATTTTCGTTCGGTTTCATCAAACCCATCCTAATTTCTTCAAACCCATGCTAAATTGCTCAAACCTCACATAAATTTTCAAACCACATAAATTTTCGTTCGGTTTCATCAAACCCATCCTAATTTCTTCAAACCCATGCTAAATTGCTCAAACCTCAGATAAATTTTCAAACCACATAAATTTTCGTTCGGTTTCATCAAACCCATCCTAATTTCGTCAAACCCATGCTAAATATGTCAAACCTCACATAAATTTTCAAACCACATAAATTTTCGTTCGGTTTCATCAAACCCATCCTAATTTCTTCAAACCCATGCTAAATTGCTCAAACCTCAGATAAATTTTCAAACCACATAAATTTTCGTTCGGTTTCATCAAACCCATCCTAATTTCGTCAAACCCATGCTAAATATGTCAAACCTCACATAAATTTTCAAACCACATAAATTTTCGTTCGGTTTCATCAAACCCATCCTAATTTCTTCAAACCCATGCTAATTTGCTCAAACCTCAGATAAATTTTCAAACCTCATAAATTTTCGTTCGGATTCATCAAACCCATCCTAATTTCGTCAAACCCATGCTAATTTTGTCAAACCTCACATAAATTTTCAAACCTCACATAAATTTTCGTTCGGTTTCATCAAACCCATCCTAATTTCTTCAAACCCATGCTAAATATGTCAAACCTCACATAAATTTTCGTTCGGATTCATCAAACCCATCCTAATTTCGTCAAACCCATGCTAAATATGTCAAACCTCACATAAATTTTCAAACCACATAAATTTTCGTTCGGTTTCATCAAACCCATCCTAATTTCTTCAAACCCATGCTAAATTGCTCAAACCTCAGATAAATTTTCAAACCACATAAATTTTCGTTCGGTTTCATCAAAGCCATCCTAATTTCGTCAAACCCATGCTAAATATGTCAAACCTCACATAAATTTTCAAACCACATAAATTTTCGTTCGGTTTCATCAAACCCATCCTAATTTCGTCAAACCCATGCTAAATATGTCAAACCTCACATAAATTTTCAAACCACATAAATTTTCGTTCGGTTTCATCAAACCCATCCTAATTTCTTCAAACCCATGCTAAATTGCTCAAACCTCACATAAATTTTCGTTCGGATTCATCAAACCCATCCTAATTTCGTCAAACCCATGCTAAATATGTCAAACCTCACATAAATTTTCAAACCACATAAATTTTCGTTCGGTTTCATCAAACCCATCCTAATTTCTTCAAACCCATGCCAATTTGCTCAAACCTCAGATAAATTTTCAAACCTCATAAATTTTCGTTCGGATTCATCAAACCCATCCTAATTTCGTCAAACCCATGCTAATTTTGTCAAACCTCACATAAATTTTCAAACCTCACATAAATTTTCGTTCGGTTTCATCAAACCCATCCTAATTTCTTCAAACCCACGCTAAATTGCTCAAACCTCACATAAATTTTCAAACCACATAAATTTTCGTTCGGTTTCATCAAACCCATCCTAATTTCTTCAAACCCATGCTAAATTGCTCAAACCTCAGATAAATTTTCAAACCACATAAATTTTCGTTCGGTTTCATCAAACCCATCCTAATTTCGTCAAACCCATGCTAAATATGTCAAACCTCACATAAATTTTCAAACCACATAAATTTTCGTTCGGTTTCATCAAACCCATCCTAATTTCTTCAAACCCATGCTAAATTGCTCAAACCTCACATAAATTTTCGTTCGGATTCATCAAACCCATCCTAATTTCGTCAAACCCATGCTAAATATGTCAAACCTCACATAAATTTTCAAACCACATAAATTTTCGTTCGGTTTCATCAAACCCATCCTAATTTCTTCAAACCCATGCTAAATTGCTCAAACCTCAGATAAATTTTCAAACCACATAAATTTTCGTTCGGTTTCATCAAACCCATCCTAATTTCGTCAAACCCATGCTAAATATGTCAAACCTCACATAAATTTTCAAACCACACATAAATTTTCGTTCGGTTTCATCAAACCCATCCTAATTTCTTCAAACCCACGCTAAATTGCTCAAACCTCACCTAAATTTTCAAACCACAAATTTTCGTTCGGTTTCATCAAACCCATCCTAATTTCTTCAAACCCATGCTAAATTGCTCAAACCTCACATAAATTTTCGTTCGGATTCATCAAACCCATCCTAATTTCGTCAAACCCATGCTAAATATGTCAAACCTCACATAAATTTTCAAACCACATACATTTTCGTTCGGTTTCATCAAACACATCCTAATTTCTTCAAACCCATGCTAAATATGTCAAACCTCACATAAATTTTCAAACCACATAAATTTTCGTTCGGTTTCATCAAACCCATCCTAATTTCTTCAAACCCATGCTAAATTGCTCAAACCTCACATAAATTTTCGTTCGGATTCATCAAACCCATCCTAATTTCGTCAAACCCATGCTAAATATGTCAAACCTCACATAAATTTTCAAACCACATAAATTTTCGTTCGGTTTCATCAAACCCATCCTAATTTCTTCAAACCCATGCTAAATTGCTCAAACCTCAGATAAATTTTCAAACCACATAAATTTTCGTTCGGTTTCATCAAACCCATCCTAATTTCGTCAAACCCATGCTAAATATGTCAAACCTCACATAAATTTTCAAACCACATAAATTTTCGTTCGGTTTCATCAAACCCATCCTAATTTCTTCAAACCCATGCTAATTTGCTCAAACCTCAGATAAATTTTCAAACCTCATAAATTTTCGTTCGGATTCATCAAACCCATCCTAATTTCGTCAAACCCATGCTAATTTTGTCAAACCTCACATAAATTTTCAAACCTCACATAAATTTTCGTTCGGTTTCATCAAACCCATCCTAATTTCTTCAAACCCACGCTAAATTGCTCAAACCTCACATAAATTTTCAAACCACATAAATTTTCGTTCGGTTTCATCAAACCCATCCTAATTTCTTCAAACCCATGCTAAATTGCTCAAACCTCACATAAATTTTCGTTCGGATTCATCAAACCCATCCTAATTTCGTCAAACCCATGCTAAATATGTCAAACCTCACATAAATTTTCAAACCACATACATTTTCGTTCGGTTTCATCAAACCCATCCTAATTTCTTCAAACCCATGCTAAATTGCTCAAACCTCACATAAATTTTCAAACCACATAAATTTTCGTTCGGTTTCATCAAACCCATCCTAATTTCTTCAAACCCATGCTAAATTGCTCAAACCTCAGATAAATTTTCAAACCACATAAATTTTCGTTCGGTTTCATCAAACCCATCCTAATTTCTTCAAACCCATGCTAAATTGCTCAAACCTCAGATAAATTTTCAAACCACATAAATTTTCGTTCGGTTTCATCAAACCCATCCTAATTTCGTCAAACCCATGCTAAATATGTCAAACCTCACATAAATTTTCAAACCACATAAATTTTCGTTCGGTTTCATCAAACCCATCCTAATTTCTTCAAACCCATGCTAAATTGCTCAAACCTCAGATAAATTTTCAAACCACATAAATTTTCGTTCGGTTTCATCAAAGCCATCCTAATTTCGTCAAACCCATGCTAAATATGTCAAACCTCACATAAATTTTCAAACCACATAAATTTTCGTTCGGTTTCATCAAACCCATCCTAATTTCTTCAAACCCATGCTAATTTGCTCAAACCTCAGATAAATTTTCAAACCTCATAAATTTTCGTTCGGATTCATCAAACCCATCCTAATTTCGTCAAACCCATGCTAATTTTGTCAAACCTCACATAAATTTTCAAACCTCACATAAATTTTCGTTCGGTTTCATCAAACCCATCCTAATTTCTTCAAACCCATGCTAAATTGCTCAAACCTCACATAAATTTTCGTTCGGATTCATCAAACCCATCCTAATTTCGTCAAACCCATGCTAAATATGTCAAACCTCACATAAATTTTCAAACCACATAAATTTTCGTTCGGTTTCATCAAACCCATCCTAATTTCTTCAAACCCATGCTAATTTGCTCAAACCTCAGATAAATTTTCAAACCTCATAAATTTTCGTTCGGATTCATCAAACCCATCCTAATTTCGTCAAACCCATGCTAATTTTGTCAAACCTCACATAAATTTTCAAACCTCACATAAATTTTCGTTCGGTTTCATCAAACCCATCCTAATTTCTTCAAACCCATGCTAAATTGCTCAAACCTCACATAAATTTTCGTTCGGATTCATCAAACCCATCCTAATTTCGTCAAACCCATGCTAAATATGTCAAACCTCACATAAATTTTCAAACCACATAAATTTTCGTTCGGTTTCATCAAACCCATCCTAATTTCTTCAAACCCATGCTAATTTGCTCAAACCTCAGATAAATTTTCAAACCTCATAAATTTTCGTTCGGATTCATCAAACCCATCCTAATTTCGTCAAACCCATGCTAATTTTGTCAAACCTCACATAAATTTTCAAACCTCACATAAATTTTCGTTCGGTTTCATCAAACCCATCCTAATTTCTTCAAACCCATGCTAAATTGCTCAAACCTCACATAAATTTTCGTTCGGATTCATCAAACCCATCCTAATTTCGTCAAACCCATGCTAAATATGTCAAACCTCACATAAATTTTCAAACCACATAAATTTTCGTTCGGTTTCATCAATCCCATCCTAATTTCTTCAAACCCATGATAAATTGCTCAAACCTCACATAAATTTTCGTTCGGATTCATCAAACCCATCCTAATTTCGTCAAACCCATGCTAAATATGTCAAACCTCACATAAATTTTCAAACCACATAAATTTTCGTTCGGTTTCATCAAACCCATCCTAATTTCTTCAAACCCATGCTAAATTGCTCAAACCTCAGATAAATTTTCAAACCACATAAATTTTCGTTCGGTTTCATCTAACCCATCCTAATTTCGTCAAACCCATGCTAAATATGTCAAACCTCACATAAATTTTCAAACCACATAAATTTTCGTTCGGTTTCATCAAACCCATCCTAATTTCTTCAAACCCATGCCAATTTGCTCAAACCTCAGATAAATTTTCAAACCTCATAAATTTTCGTTCGGATTCATCAAACCCATCCTAATTTCGTCAAACCCATGCTAATTTTGTCAAACCTCACATAAATTTTCAAACCTCACATAAATTTTCGTTCGGTTTCATCAAACCCATCCTAATTTCTTCAAACCCACGCTAAATTGCTCAAACCTCACATAAATTTTCAAACCACATAAATTTTCGTTCGGTTTCATCAAACCCATCCTAATTTCTTCAAACCCATGCTAAATTGCTCAAACCTCAGATAAATTTTCAAACCACATAAATTTTCGTTCGGTTTCATCAAACCCATCCTAATTTCGTCAAACCCATGCTAAATATGTCAAACCTCACATAAATTTTCAAACCACATAAATTTTCGTTCGGTTTCATCAAACCCATCCTAATTTCTTCAAACCCATGCTAAATTGCTCAAACCTCACATAAATTTTCGTTCGGATTCATCAAACCCATCCTAATTTCGTCAAACCCATGCTAAATATGTCAAACCTCACATAAATTTTCAAACCACATAAATTTTCGTTCGGTTTCATCAAACCCATCCTAATTTCTTCAAACCCATGCTAAATTGCTCAAACCTCAGATAAATTTTCAAACCACATAAATTTTCGTTCGGTTTCATCAAACCCATCCTAATTTCGTCAAACCCATGCTAAATATGTCAAACCTCACATAAATTTTCAAACCACATAAATTTTCGTTCGGTTTCATCAAACCCATCCTAATTTCTTCAAACCCATGCTAATTTGCTCAAACCTCAGATAAATTTTCAAACCTCATAAATTTTCGTTCGGATTCATCAAACCCATCCTAATTTCGTCAAACCCATGCTAATTTTGTCAAACCTCACATAAATTTTCAAACCTCACATAAATTTTCGTTCGGTTTCATCAAACCCATCCTAATTTCTTCAAACCCACGCTAAATTGCTCAAACCTCACCTAAATTTTCAAACCACATAAATTTTCGTTCGGTTTCATCAAACCCATCCTAATTTCTTCAAACCCATGCTAAATTGCTCAAACCTCACATAAATTTTCGTTCGGATTCATCAAACCCATCCTAATTTCGTCAAACCCATGCTAAATATGTCAAACCTCACATAAATTTTCAAACCACATACATTTTCGTTCGGTTTCATCAAACACATCCTAATTTCTTCAAACCCATGCTAAATATGTCAAACCTCACATAAATTTTCAAACCACATAAATTTTCGTTCGGTTTCATCAAACCCATCCTAATTTCTTCAAACCCATGCTAAATTGCTCAAACCTCACATAAATTTTCGTTCGGATTCATCAAACCCATCCTAATTTCGTCAAACCCATGCTAAATATGTCAAACCTCACATAAATTTTCAAACCACATAAATTTTCGTTCGGTTTCATCAAACCCATCCTAATTTCTTCAAACCCATGCTAAATTGCTCAAACCTCAGATAAATTTTCAAACCACATAAATTTTCGTTCGGTTTCATCAAACCCATCCTAATTTCGTCAAACCCATGCTAAATATGTCAAACCTCACATAAATTTTCAAACCACATAAATTTTCGTTCGGTTTCATCAAACCCATCCTAATTTCTTCAAACCCATGCTAATTTGCTCAAACCTCAGATAAATTTTCAAACCTCATAAATTTTCGTTCGGATTCATCAAACCCATCCTAATTTCGTCAAACCCATGCTAATTTTGTCAAACCTCACATAAATTTTCAAACCTCACATAAATTTTCGTTCGGTTTCATCAAACCCATCCTAATTTCTTCAAACCCACGCTAAATTGCTCAAACCTCACATAAATTTTCAAACCACATAAATTTTCGTTCGGTTTCATCAAACCCATCCTAATTTCTTCAAACCCATGCTAAATTGCTCAAACCTCACATAAATTTTCGTTCGGATTCATCAAACCCATCCTAATTTCGTCAAACCCATGCTAAATATGTCAAACCTCACATAAATTTTCAAACCACATACATTTTCGTTCGGTTTCATCAAACCCATCCTAATTTCTTCAAACCCATGCTAAATTGCTCAAACCTCACATAAATTTTCAAACCACATAAATTTTCGTTCGGTTTCATCAAACCCATCCTAATTTCTTCAAACCCATGCTAAATTGCTCAAACCTCAGATAAATTTTCAAACCACATAAATTTTCGTTCGGTTTCATCAAACCCATCCTAATTTCTTCAAACCCATGCTAAATTGCTCAAACCTCAGATAAATTTTCAAACCACATAAATTTTCGTTCGGTTTCATCAAACCCATCCTAATTTCGTCAAACCCATGCTAAATATGTCAAACCTCACATAAATTTTCAAACCACATAAATTTTCGTTCGGTTTCATCAAACCCATCCTAATTTCTTCAAACCCATGCTAAATTGCTCAAACCTCAGATAAATTTTCAAACCACATAAATTTTCGTTCGGTTTCATCAAAGCCATCCTAATTTCGTCAAACCCATGCTAAATATGTCAAACCTCACATAAATTTTCAAACCACATAAATTTTCGTTCGGTTTCATCAAACCCATCCTAATTTCTTCAAACCCATGCTAATTTGCTCAAACCTCAGATAAATTTTCAAACCTCATAAATTTTCGTTCGGATTCATCAAACCCATCCTAATTTCGTCAAACCCATGCTAAATTGCTCAAACCTCACATAAATTTTCGTTCGGATTCATCAAACCCATCCTAATTTCGTCAAACCCATGCTAAATATGTCAAACCTCACATAAATTTTCAAACCACATAAATTTTCGTTCGGTTTCATCAAACCCATCCTAATTTCTTCAAACCCATGCTAAATTGCTCAAACCTCAGATAAATTTTCAAACCACATAAATTTTCGTTCGGTTTCATCAAACCCATCCTAATTTCGTCAAACCCATGCTAAATATGTCAAACCTCACATAAATTTTCAAACCACATAAATTTTCGTTCGGTTTCATCAAACCCATCCTAATTTCTTCAAACCCATGCTAATTTGCTCAAACCTCAGATAAATTTTCAAACCTCATAAATTTTCGTTCGGATTCATCAAACCCATCCTAATTTCGTCAAACCCATGCTAATTTTGTCAAACCTCACATAAATTTTCAAACCTCACATAAATTTTCGTTCGGTTTCATCAAACCCATCCTAATTTCTTCAAACCCACGCTAAATTGCTCAAACCTCACATAAATTTTCAAACCACATAAATTTTCGTTCGGTTTCATCAAACCCATCCTAATTTCTTCAAACCCATGCTAAATTGCTCAAACCTCACATAAATTTTCGTTCGGATTCATCAAACCCATCCTAATTTCGTCAAACCCATGCTAAATATGTCAAACCTCACATAAATTTTCAAACCACATACATTTTCGTTCGGTTTCATCAAACCCATCCTAATTTCTTCAAACCCATGCTAAATTGCTCAAACCTCACATAAATTTTCAAACCACATAAATTTTCGTTCGGTTTCATCAAACCCATCCTAATTTCTTCAAACCCATGCTAAATTGCTCAAACCTCAGATAAATTTTCAAACCACATAAATTTTCGTTCGGTTTCATCAAACCCATCCTAATTTCTTCAAACCCATGCTAAATTGCTCAAACCTCAGATAAATTTTCAAACCACATAAATTTTCGTTCGGTTTCATCAAACCCATCCTAATTTCGTCAAACCCATGCTAAATATGTCAAACCTCACATAAATTTTCAAACCACATAAATTTTCGTTCGGTTTCATCAAACCCATCCTAATTTCTTCAAACCCATGCTAAATTGCTCAAACCTCAGATAAATTTTCAAACCACATAAATTTTCGTTCGGTTTCATCAAAGCCATCCTAATTTCGTCAAACCCATGCTAAATATGTCAAACCTCACATAAATTTTCAAACCACATAAATTTTCGTTCGGTTTCATCAAACCCATCCTAATTTCTTCAAACCCATGCTAATTTGCTCAAACCTCAGATAAATTTTCAAACCTCATAAATTTTCGTTCGGATTC
This sequence comes from Rutpela maculata, assembly GCA_936432065.2. Classification (NCBI taxonomy): domain Eukaryota; kingdom Metazoa; phylum Arthropoda; class Insecta; order Coleoptera; family Cerambycidae; genus Rutpela; species Rutpela maculata. The sequence continues at coordinate 23,318 of CAKZFB020000033.1, forward strand.
ATCAAACCCATCCTAATTTCGTCAAACCCATGCTAATTTTGTCAAACCTCACATAAATTTTCAAACCTCACATAAATTTTCGTTCGGTTTCATCAAACCCATCCTAATTTCTTCAAACCCATGCTAAATTGCTCAAACCTCACATAAATTTTCGTTCGGATTCATCAAACCCATCCTAATTTCGTCAAACCCATGCTAAATATGTCAAACCTCACATAAATTTTCAAACCACATAAATTTTCGTTCGGTTTCATCAAACCCATCCTAATTTCTTCAAACCCATGCTAATTTGCTCAAACCTCAGATAAATTTTCAAACCTCATAAATTTTCGTTCGGATTCATCAAACCCATCCTAATTTCGTCAAACCCATGCTAATTTTGTCAAACCTCACATAAATTTTCAAACCTCACATAAATTTTCGTTCGGTTTCATCAAACCCATCCTAATTTCTTCAAACCCATGCTAAATTGCTCAAACCTCACATAAATTTTCGTTCGGATTCATCAAACCCATCCTAATTTCGTCAAACCCATGCTAATTTTGTCAAACCTCACATAAATTTTCAAACCTCACATAAATTTTCGTTCGGTTTCATCAAACCCATCCTAATTTCTTCAAACCCATGCTAAATTGCTCAAACTTCACATAAATTTTCGTTCGGATTCATCAAACCCATCCTAATTTCGTCAAACCCATGCTAAATATGTCAAACCTCACATAAATTTTCAAACCACATAAATTTTCGTTCGGTTTCATCAAACCCATCCTAATTTCTTCAAACCCATGCTAATTTGCTCAAACCTCAGATAAATTTTCAAACCTCATAAATTTTCGTTCGGATTCATCAAACCCATCCTAATTTCGTCAAACCCATGCTAAATATGTCAAACCTCACATAAATTTTCAAACCACATAAATTTTCGTTCGGTTTCATCAAACCCATCCTAATTTCTTCAAACCCATGCTAAATTGCTCAAACCTCAGATAAATTTTCAAACCGCATAAATTTTCGTTCGGTTTCATCAAACCCATCCTAATTTCGTCAAACCCATGCTAAATATGTCAAACCTCACATAAATTTTCAAACCACATAAATTTTCGTTCGGTTTCATCAAACCCATCCTAATTTCTTCAAACCCATGCTAAATTGCTCAAACCTCAGATAAATTTTCAAACCACATAAATTTTCGTTCGGTTTCATCAAACCCATCCTAATTTCTTCAAACCCATGCTAAATTGCTCAAACCTCAGATAAATTTTCAAACCACATAAATTTTCGTTCGGTTTCATCAAACCCATCCTAATTTCGTCAAACCCATGCTAAATATGTCAAACCTCACATAAATTTTCAAACCACATAAATTTTCGTTCGGTTTCATCAAACCCATCCTAATTTCTTCAAACCCATGCTAAATTGCTCAAACCTCAGATAAATTTTCAAACCACATAAATTTTCGTTCGGTTTCATCAAACCCATCCTAATTTCGTCAAACCCATGCTAAATATGTCAAACCTCACATAAATTTTCAAACCACATAAATTTTCGTTCGGTTTCATCAAACCCATCCTAATTTCTTCAAACCCATGCTAATTTGCTCAAACCTCAGATAAATTTTCAAACCTCATAAATTTTCGTTCGGATTCATCAAACCCATCCTAATTTCGTCAAACCCATGCTAATTTTGTCAAACCTCACATAAATTTTCAAACCACATAAATTTTCGTTCGGTTTCATCAAACCCATCCTAATTTCTTCAAACCCATGCTAAATTGCTCAAACCTCACATAAATTTTCGTTCGGATTCATCAAACCCATCCTAATTTCGTCAAACCCATGCTAAATATGTCAAACCTCACATAAATTTTCAAACCACATAAATTTTCGTTCGGTTTCATCAAACCCATCCTAATTTCTTCAAACCCATGCTAATTTGCTCAAACCTCAGATAAATTTTCAAACCTCATAAATTTTCGTTCGGATTCATCAAACCCATCCTAATTTCGTCAAACCCATGCTAATTTTGTCAAACCTCACATAAATTTTCAAACCTCACATAAATTTTCGTTCGGTTTCATCAAACCCATCCTAATTTCTTCAAACCCATGCTAAATTGCTCAAACCTCACATAAATTTTCAAACCTCACATAAATTTTCGTTCGGTTTCATCAAACCCATCCTAATTTCTTCAAACCCATGCTAAATTGCTCAAACCTCACATAAATTTTCGTTCGGATTCATCAAACCCATCCTAATTTCGTCAAACCCATGCTAAATATGTCAAACCTCACATAAATTTTCAAACCACATAAATTTTCGTTCGGTTTCATCAATCCCATCCTAATTTCTTCAAACCCATGCTAAATTGCTCAAACCTCACATAAATTTTCGTTCGGATTCATCAAACCCATCCTAATTTCGTCAAACCCATGCTAAATATGTCAAACCTCACATAAATTTTCAAACCACATAAATTTTCGTTCGGTTTCATCAAACCCATCCTAATTTCTTCAAACCCATGCTAAATTGCTCAAACCTCACATAAATTTTCAAACCACATAAATTTTCGTTCGGTTTCATCAAACCCATCCTAATTTCTTCAAACCCATGCTAAATTGCTCAAACCTCACATAAATTTTCGTTCGGTTTCATCAAACCCATCCTAATTTCGTCAAACCCATGCTAAATATGTCAAACCTCACATAAATTTTCAAACCACATAAATTTTCGTTCGGTTTCATCAAACCCATCCTAATTTCTTCAAACCCATGCTAATTTGCTCAAACCTCAGATAAATTTTCAAACCTCATAAATTTTCGTTCGGATTCATCAAACCCATCCTAATTTCGTCAAACCCATGCTAATTTTGTCAAACCTCACAAATTTTCAAACCTCACATAAATTTTCGTTCGGTTTCATCAAACCTATCCTAATTTCTTCAAACCCATGCTAAATTGCTCAAACCTCACATAAATTTTCGTTCGGATTCATCAAACCCATCCTAATTTCGTCAAACCCATGCTAAATATGTCAAACCTCACATAAATTTTCAAACCACATAAATTTTCGTTCGGTTTCATCAAACCCATCCTAATTTCTTCAAACCCATGCTAATTTGCTCAAACCCCAGATAAATTTTCAAACCTCATAAATTTTCGTTCGGATTCATCAAACCCATCCTAATTTCGTCAAACCCATGCTAAATATGTCAAACCTCACATAAATTTTCAAACCACATAAATTTTCGTTCGGTTTCATCAAACCCATCCTAATTTCTTCAAACCCATGCTAAATTGCTCAAACCTCAGATAAATTTTCAAACCTCACATAAATTTTCGTTCGGTTTCATCAAACCCATCCTAATTTCTTCAAACCCATGCTAAATTGCTCAAACCTCACATAAATTTTCGTTCGGATTCATCAAACCCATCCTAATTTCGTCAAACCCATGCTAAATATGTCAAACCTCACATAAATTTTCAAACCACATAAATTTTCGTTCGGTTTCATCAAACCCATCCTAATTTCTTCAAACCCATGCTAAATTGCTCAAACCTCACATAAATTTTCAAACCACATAAATTTTCGTTCGGTTTCATCAAACCCATCCTAATTTCTTCAAACCCATGCTAAATTGCTCAAACCTCAGATAAATTTTCAAACCACATAAATTTTCGTTCGGTTTCATCAAACCCATCCTAATTTCGTCAAACCCATGCTAAATATGTCAAACCTCACATAAATTTTCAAACCACATAAATTTTCGTTCGGTTTCATCAAACCCATCCTAATTTCTTCAAACCCATGCTAAATTGCTCAAACCTCAGATAAATTTTCAAACCACATAAATTTTCGTTCGGTTTCATCAAACCCATCCTAATTTCGTCAAACCCATGCTAAATATGTCAAACCTCACATAAATTTTCAAACCACATAAATTTTCGTTCGGTTTCATCAAACCCATCCTAATTTCTTCAAACCCATGCTAATTTGCTCAAACCTCAGATAAATTTTCAAACCTCATAAATTTTCGTTCGGATTCATCAAACCCATCCTAATTTCGTCAAACCCATGCTAATTTTGTCAAACCTCACATAAATTTTCAAACCTCATATAAATTTTCGTTCGGTTTCATCAAACCCATCCTAATTTCTTCAAACCCATGCTAAATATGTCAAACCTCACATAAATTTTCGTTCGGATTCATCAAACCCATCCTAATTTCGTCAAACCCATGCTAAATATGTCAAACCTCACATAAATTTTCAAACCACATAAATTTTCGTTCGGTTTCATCAAACCCATCCTAATTTCTTCAAACCCATGCTAAATTGCTCAAACCTCAGATAAATTTTCAAACCACATAAATTTTCGTTCGGTTTCATCAAAGCCATCCTAATTTCGTCAAACCCATGCTAAATATGTCAAACCTCACATAAATTTTCAAACCACATAAATTTTCGTTCGGTTTCATCAAACCCATCCTAATTTCGTCAAACCCATGCTAAATATGTCAAACCTCACATAAATTTTCAAACCACATAAATTTTCGTTCGGTTTCATCAAACCCATCCTAATTTCTTCAAACCCATGCTAAATTGCTCAAACCTCAGATAAATTTTCAAACCACATAAATTTTCGTTCGGTTTCATCAAAGCCATCCTAATTTCGTCAAACCCATGCTAAATATGTCAAACCTCACATAAATTTTCAAACCACATAAATTTTCGTTCGGTTTCATCAAACCCATCCTAATTTCTTCAAACCCATGCTAATTTGCTCAAACCTCAGATAAATTTTCAAACCTCATAAATTTTCGTTCGGATTCATCAAACCCATCCTAATTTCGTCAAACCCATGCTAATTTTGTCAAACCTCACATAAATTTTCAAACCTCACATAAATTTTCGTTCGGTTTCATCAAACCCATCCTAATTTCTTCAAACCCATGCTAAATTGCTCAAACCTCACATAAATTTTCGTTCGGATTCATCAAACCCATCCTAATTTCGTCAAACCCATGCTAAATATGTCAAACCTCACATAAATTTTCAAACCACATAAATTTTCGTTCGGTTTCATCAAACCCATCCTAATTTCTTCAAACCCATGCTAATTTGCTCAAACCTCAGATAAATTTTCAAACCTCATAAATTTTCGTTCGGATTCATCAAACCCATCCTAATTTCGTCAAACCCATGCTAATTTTGTCAAACCTCACATAAATTTTCAAACCTCACATAAATTTTCGTTCGGTTTCATCAAACCCATCCTAATTTCTTCAAACCCATGCTAAATTGCTCAAACCTCACATAAATTTTCGTTCGGATTCATCAAACCCATCCTAATTTCGTCAAACCCATGCTAAATATGTCAAACCTCACATAAATTTTCAAACCACATAAATTTTCGTTCGGTTTCATCAAACCCATCCTAATTTCTTCAAACCCATGCTAATTTGCTCAAACCTCAGATAAATTTTCAAACCTCATAAATTTTCGTTCGGATTCATCAAACCCATCCTAATTTCGTCAAACCCATGCTAATTTTGTCAAACCTCACATAAATTTTCAAACCTCACATAAATTTTCGTTCGGTTTCATCAAACCCATCCTAATTTCTTCAAACCCATGCTAAATTGCTCAAACCTCACATAAATTTTCGTTCGGATTCATCAAACCCATCCTAATTTCGTCAAACCCATGCTAAATATGTCAAACCTCACATAAATTTTCAAACCACATAAATTTTCGTTCGGTTTCATCAATCCCATCCTAATTTCTTCAAACCCATGATAAATTGCTCAAACCTCACATAAATTTTCGTTCGGATTCATCAAACCCATCCTAATTTCGTCAAACCCATGCTAAATATGTCAAACCTCACATAAATTTTCAAACCACATAAATTTTCGTTCGGTTTCATCAAACCCATCCTAATTTCTTCAAACCCATGCTAAATTGCTCAAACCTCAGATAAATTTTCAAACCACATAAATTTTCGTTCGGTTTCATCTAACCCATCCTAATTTCGTCAAACCCATGCTAAATATGTCAAACCTCACATAAATTTTCAAACCACATAAATTTTCGTTCGGTTTCATCAAACCCATCCTAATTTCTTCAAACCCATGCCAATTTGCTCAAACCTCAGATAAATTTTCAAACCTCATAAATTTTCGTTCGGATTCATCAAACCCATCCTAATTTCGTCAAACCCATGCTAATTTTGTCAAACCTCACATAAATTTTCAAACCTCACATAAATTTTCGTTCGGTTTCATCAAACCCATCCTAATTTCTTCAAACCCACGCTAAATTGCTCAAACCTCACATAAATTTTCAAACCACATAAATTTTCGTTCGGTTTCATCAAACCCATCCTAATTTCTTCAAACCCATGCTAAATTGCTCAAACCTCAGATAAATTTTCAAACCACATAAATTTTCGTTCGGTTTCATCAAACCCATCCTAATTTCGTCAAACCCATGCTAAATATGTCAAACCTCACATAAATTTTCAAACCACATAAATTTTCGTTCGGTTTCATCAAACCCATCCTAATTTCTTCAAACCCATGCTAAATTGCTCAAACCTCACATAAATTTTCGTTCGGATTCATCAAACCCATCCTAATTTCGTCAAACCCATGCTAAATATGTCAAACCTCACATAAATTTTCAAACCACATAAATTTTCGTTCGGTTTCATCAAACCCATCCTAATTTCTTCAAACCCATGCTAAATTGCTCAAACCTCAGATAAATTTTCAAACCACATAAATTTTCGTTCGGTTTCATCAAACCCATCCTAATTTCGTCAAACCCATGCTAAATATGTCAAACCTCACATAAATTTTCAAACCACATAAATTTTCGTTCGGTTTCATCAAACCCATCCTAATTTCTTCAAACCCATGCTAATTTGCTCAAACCTCAGATAAATTTTCAAACCTCATAAATTTTCGTTCGGATTCATCAAACCCATCCTAATTTCGTCAAACCCATGCTAATTTTGTCAAACCTCACATAAATTTTCAAACCTCACATAAATTTTCGTTCGGTTTCATCAAACCCATCCTAATTTCTTCAAACCCACGCTAAATTGCTCAAACCTCACCTAAATTTTCAAACCACATAAATTTTCGTTCGGTTTCATCAAACCCATCCTAATTTCTTCAAACCCATGCTAAATTGCTCAAACCTCACATAAATTTTCGTTCGGATTCATCAAACCCATCCTAATTTCGTCAAACCCATGCTAAATATGTCAAACCTCACATAAATTTTCAAACCACATACATTTTCGTTCGGTTTCATCAAACACATCCTAATTTCTTCAAACCCATGCTAAATATGTCAAACCTCACATAAATTTTCAAACCACATAAATTTTCGTTCGGTTTCATCAAACCCATCCTAATTTCTTCAAACCCATGCTAAATTGCTCAAACCTCACATAAATTTTCGTTCGGATTCATCAAACCCATCCTAATTTCGTCAAACCCATGCTAAATATGTCAAACCTCACATAAATTTTCAAACCACATAAATTTTCGTTCGGTTTCATCAAACCCATCCTAATTTCTTCAAACCCATGCTAAATTGCTCAAACCTCAGATAAATTTTCAAACCACATAAATTTTCGTTCGGTTTCATCAAACCCATCCTAATTTCGTCAAACCCATGCTAAATATGTCAAACCTCACATAAATTTTCAAACCACATAAATTTTCGTTCGGTTTCATCAAACCCATCCTAATTTCTTCAAACCCATGCTAATTTGCTCAAACCTCAGATAAATTTTCAAACCTCATAAATTTTCGTTCGGATTCATCAAACCCATCCTAATTTCGTCAAACCCATGCTAATTTTGTCAAACCTCACATAAATTTTCAAACCTCACATAAATTTTCGTTCGGTTTCATCAAACCCATCCTAATTTCTTCAAACCCACGCTAAATTGCTCAAACCTCACATAAATTTTCAAACCACATAAATTTTCGTTCGGTTTCATCAAACCCATCCTAATTTCTTCAAACCCATGCTAAATTGCTCAAACCTCACATAAATTTTCGTTCGGATTCATCAAACCCATCCTAATTTCGTCAAACCCATGCTAAATATGTCAAACCTCACATAAATTTTCAAACCACATACATTTTCGTTCGGTTTCATCAAACCCATCCTAATTTCTTCAAACCCATGCTAAATTGCTCAAACCTCACATAAATTTTCAAACCACATAAATTTTCGTTCGGTTTCATCAAACCCATCCTAATTTCTTCAAACCCATGCTAAATTGCTCAAACCTCAGATAAATTTTCAAACCACATAAATTTTCGTTCGGTTTCATCAAACCCATCCTAATTTCTTCAAACCCATGCTAAATTGCTCAAACCTCAGATAAATTTTCAAACCACATAAATTTTCGTTCGGTTTCATCAAACCCATCCTAATTTCGTCAAACCCATGCTAAATATGTCAAACCTCACATAAATTTTCAAACCACATAAATTTTCGTTCGGTTTCATCAAACCCATCCTAATTTCTTCAAACCCATGCTAAATTGCTCAAACCTCAGATAAATTTTCAAACCACATAAATTTTCGTTCGGTTTCATCAAAGCCATCCTAATTTCGTCAAACCCATGCTAAATATGTCAAACCTCACATAAATTTTCAAACCACATAAATTTTCGTTCGGTTTCATCAAACCCATCCTAATTTCTTCAAACCCATGCTAATTTGCTCAAACCTCAGATAAATTTTCAAACCTCATAAATTTTCGTTCGGATTCATCAAACCCATCCTAATTTCGTCAAACCCATGCTAATTTTGTCAAACCTCACATAAATTTTCAAACCTCACATAAATTTTCGTTCGGTTTCATCAAACCCATCCTAATTTCTTCAAACCCATGCTAAATTGCTCAAACCTCACATAAATTTTCGTTCGGATTCATCAAACCCATCCTAATTTCGTCAAACCCATGCTAAATATGTCAAACCTCACATAAATTTTCAAACCACATAAATTTTCGTTCGGTTTCATCAAACCCATCCTAATTTCTTCAAACCCATGCTAATTTGCTCAAACCTCAGATAAATTTTCAAACCTCATAAATTTTCGTTCGGATTCATCAAACCCATCCTAATTTCGTCAAACCCATGCTAATTTTGTCAAACCTCACATAAATTTTCAAACCTCACATAAATTTTCGTTCGGTTTCATCAAACCCATCCTAATTTCTTCAAACCCATGCTAAATTGCTCAAACCTCACATAAATTTTCGTTCGGATTCATCAAACCCATCCTAATTTCGTCAAACCCATGCTAATTTTGTCAAACCTCACATAAATTTTCAAACCTCACATAAATTTTCGTTCGGTTTCATCAAACCCATCCTAATTTCTTCAAACCCATGCTAAATTGCTCAAACTTCACATAAATTTTCGTTCGGATTCATCAAACCCATCCTAATTTCGTCAAACCCATGCTAAATATGTCAAACCTCACATAAATTTTCAAACCACATAAATTTTCGTTCGGTTTCATCAAACCCATCCTAATTTCTTCAAACCCATGCTAAATTGCTCAAACCTCAGATAAATTTTCAAACCACATAAATTTTCGTTCGGTTTCATCAAACCCATCCTAATTTCGTCAAACCCATGCTAAATATGTCAAACCTCACATAAATTTTCAAACCACATAAATTTTCGTTCGGTTTCATCAAACCCATCCTAATTTCTTCAAACCCATGCTAAATTGCTCAAACCTCAGATAAATTTTCAAACCACATAAATTTTCGTTCGGTTTCATCAAACCCATCCTAATTTCTTCAAACCCATGCTAAATTGCTCAAACCTCAGATAAATTTTCAAACCACATAAATTTTCGTTCGGTTTCATCAAACCCATCCTAATTTCGTCAAACCCATGCTAAATATGTCAAACCTCACATAAATTTTCAAACCACATAAATTTTCGTTCGGTTTCATCAAACCCATCCTAATTTCTTCAAACCCATGCTAAATTGCTCAAACCTCAGATAAATTTTCAAACCACATAAATTTTCGTTCGGTTTCATCAAACCCATCCTAATTTCGTCAAACCCATGCTAAATATGTCAAACCTCACATAAATTTTCAAACCACATAAATTTTCGTTCGGTTTCATCAAACCCATCCTAATTTCTTCAAACCCATGCTAATTTGCTCAAACCTCAGATAAATTTTCAAACCTCATAAATTTTCGTTCGGATTCATCAAACCCATCCTAATTTCGTCAAACCCATGCTAATTTTGTCAAACCTCACATAAATTTTCAAACCTCACATAAATTTTCGTTCGGTTTCATCAAACCCATCCTAATTTCTTCAAACCCATGCTAAATTGCTCAAACCTCACATAAATTTTCGTTCGGATTCATCAAACCCATCCTAATTTCGTCAAACCCATGCTAAATATGTCAAACCTCACATAAATTTTCAAACCACATAAATTTTCGTTCGGTTTCATCAAACCCATCCTAATTTCTTCAAACCCATGCTAATTTGCTCAAACCTCAGATAAATTTTCAAACCTCATAAATTTTCGTTCGGATTCATCAAACCCATCCTAATTTCGTCAAACCCATGCTAATTTTGTCAAACCTCACATAAATTTTCAAACCTCACATAAATTTTCGTTCGGTTTCATCAAACCCATCCTAATTTCTTCAAACCCATGCTAAATTGCTCAAACCTCACATAAATTTTCGTTCGGATTCATCAAACCCATCCTAATTTCGTCAAACCCATGCTAATTTTGTCAAACCTCACATAAATTTTCAAACCTCACATAAATTTTCGTTCGGTTTCATCAAACCCATCCTAATTTCTTCAAACCCATGCTAAATTGCTCAAACCTCACATAAATTTTCGTTCGGATTCATCAAACCCATCCTAATTTCGTCAAACCCATGCTAAATATGTCAAACCTCACATAAATTTTCAAACCACATAAATTTTCGTTCGGTTTCATCAATCCCATCCTAATTTCTTCAAACCCATGCTAAATTGCTCAAACCTCACATAAATTTTCGTTCGGATTCATCAAACCCATCCTAATTTCGTCAAACCCATGCTAAATATGTCAAACCTCACATAAATTTTCAAACCACATAAATTTTCGTTCGGTTTCATCAAACCCATCCTAATTTCTTCAAACCCATGCTAAATTGCTCAAACCTCACATAAATTTTCAAACCACATAAATTTTCGTTCGGTTTCATCAAACCCATCCTAATTTCTTCAAACCCATGCTAAATTGCTCAAACCTCACATAAATTTTCGTTCGGTTTCATCAAACCCATCCTAATTTCGTCAAACCCATGCTAAATATGTCAAACCTCACATAAATTTTCAAACCACATAAATTTTCGTTCGGTTTCATCAAACCCATCCTAATTTCTTCAAACCCATGCTAATTTGCTCAAACCTCAGATAAATTTTCAAACCTCATAAATTTTCGTTCGGATTCATCAAACCCATCCTAATTTCGTCAAACCCATGCTAATTTTGTCAAACCTCACAAATTTTCAAACCTCACATAAATTTTCGTTCGGTTTCATCAAACCCATCCTAATTTCTTCAAACCCATGCTAAATTGCTCAAACCTCACATAAATTTTCGTTCGGATTCATCAAACCCATCCTAATTTCGTCAAACCCATGCTAAATATGTCAAACCTCACATAAATTTTCAAACCACATAAATTTTCGTTCGGTTTCATCAAACCCATCCTAATTTCTTCAAACCCATGCTAATTTGCTCAAACCTCAGATAAATTTTCAAACCTCATAAATTTTCGTTCGGATTCATCAAACCCATCCTAATTTCGTCAAACCCATGCTAAATATGTCAAACCTCACATAAATTTTCAAACCACATAAATTTTCGTTCGGTTTCATCAAACCCATCCTAATTTCTTCAAACCCATGCTAAATTGCTCAAACCTCAGATAAATTTTCAAACCTCACATAAATTTTCGTTCGGTTTCATCAAACCCATCCTAATTTCTTCAAACCCATGCTAAATTGCTCAAACCTCACATAAATTTTCGTTCGGATTCATCAAACCCATCCTAATTTCGTCAAACCCATGCTAAATATGTCAAACCTCACATAAATTTTCAAACCACATAAATTTTCGTTCGGTTTCATCAAACCCATCCTAATTTCTTCAAACCCATGCTAAATTGCTCAAACCTCACATAAATTTTCAAACCACATAAATTTTCGTTCGGTTTCATCAAACCCATCCTAATTTCTTCAAACCCATGCTAAATTGCTCAAACCTCAGATAAATTTTCAAACCACATAAATTTTCGTTCGGTTTCATCAAACCCATCCTAATTTCGTCAAACCCATGCTAAATATGTCAAACCTCACATAAATTTTCAAACCACATAAATTTTCGTTCGGTTTCATCAAACCCATCCTAATTTCTTCAAACCCATGCTAAATTGCTCAAACCTCAGATAAATTTTCAAACCACATAAATTTTCGTTCGGTTTCATCAAACCCATCCTAATTTCGTCAAACCCATGCTAAATATGTCAAACCTCACATAAATTTTCAAACCACATAAATTTTCGTTCGGTTTCATCAAACCCATCCTAATTTCTTCAAACCCATGCTAATTTGCTCAAACCTCAGATAAATTTTCAAACCTCATAAATTTTCGTTCGGATTCATCAAACCCATCCTAATTTCGTCAAACCCATGCTAATTTTGTCAAACCTCACATAAATTTTCAAACCTCATATAAATTTTCGTTCGGTTTCATCAAACCCATCCTAATTTCTTCAAACCCATGCTAAATATGTCAAACCTCACATAAATTTTCGTTCGGATTCATCAAACCCATCCTAATTTCGTCAAACCCATGCTAAATATGTCAAACCTCACATAAATTTTCAAACCACATAAATTTTCGTTCGGTTTCATCAAACCCATCCTAATTTCTTCAAACCCATGCTAATTTGCTCAAACCTCAGATAAATTTTCAAACCTCATAAATTTTCGTTCGGATTCATCAAACCCATCCTAATTTCGTCAAACCCATGCTAATTTTGTCAAACCTCACATAAATTTTCAAACCTCACATAAATTTTCGTTCGGTTTCATCAAACCCATCCTAATTTCTTCAAACCCATGCTAAATTGCTCAAACCTCACATAAATTTTCGTTCGGATTCATCAAACCCATCCTAATTTCGTCAAACCCATGCTAATTTTGTCAAACCTCACATAAATTTTCAAACCTCACATAAATTTTCGTTCGGTTTCATCAAACCCATCCTAATTTCTTCAAACCCATGCTAAATTGCTCAAACCTCACATAAATTTTCGTTCGGATTCATCAAACCCATCCTAATTTCGTCAAACCCATGCTAAATATGTCAAACCTCACATAAATTTTCAAACCACATAAATTTTCGTTCGGTTTCATCAATCCCATCCTAATTTCTTCAAACCCATGCTAAATTGCTCAAACCTCACATAAATTTTCGTTCGGATTCATCAAACCCATCCTAATTTCGTCAAACCCATGCTAAATATGTCAAACCTCACATAAATTTTCAAACCACATAAATTTTCGTTCGGTTTCATCAAACCCATCCTAATTTCTTCAAACCCATGCTAAATTGCTCAAACCTCACATAAATTTTCAAACCACATAAATTTTCGTTCGGTTTCATCAAACCCATCGTAATTTCTTCAAACCCATGCTAAATTGCTCAAACCTCACATAAATTTTCGTTCGGTTTCATCAAACCCATCCTAATTTCGTCAAACCCATGCTAAATATGTCAAACCTCACATAAATTTTCAAACCACATAAATTTTCGTTCGGTTTCATCAAACCCATCCTAATTTCTTCAAACCCATGCTAATTTGCTCAAACCTCAGATAAATTTTCAAACCTCATAAATTTTCGTTCGGATTCATCAAACCCATCCTAATTTCGTCAAACCCATGCTAATTTTGTCAAACCTCACATAAATTTTCAAACCTCACATAAATTTTCGTTCGGTTTCATCAAACCCATCCTAATTTCTTCAAACCCATGCTAAATTGCTCAAACCTCACATAAATTTTCGTTCGGATTCATCAAACCCATCCTAATTTCGTCAAACCCATGCTAAATATGTCAAACCTCACATAAATTTTCAAACCACATAAATTTTCGTTCGGTTTCATCAAACCCATCCTAATTTCTTCAAAGCCATGCTAATTTGCTCAAACCTCAGATAAATTTTCAAACCTCATAAATTTTCGTTCGGATTCATCAAACCCATCCTAATTTCGTCAAACCCATGCTAAATATGTCAAACCTCACATAAATTTTCAAACCACATAAATTTTCGTTCGGTTTCATCAAACCCATCCTAATTTCTTCAAACCCATGCTAAATTGCTCAAACCTCAGATAAATTTTCAAACCTCACATAAATTTTCGTTCGGTTTCATCAAACCCATCCTAATTTCTTCAAACCCATGCTAAATTGCTCAAACCTCACATAAATTTTCGTTCGGATTCATCAAACCCATCCTAATTTCGTCAAACCCATGCTAAATATGTCAAACCTCACATAAATTTTCAAACCACATAAATTTTCGTTCGGTTTCATCAAACCCATCCTAATTTCTTCAAACCCATGCTAAATTGCTCAAACCTCACATAAATTTTCAAACCACATAAATTTTCGTTCGGTTTCATCAAACCCATCCTAATTTCTTCAAACCCATGCTAAATTGCTCAAACCTCAGATAAATTTTCAAACCACATAAATTTTCGTTCGGTTTCATCAAACCCATCCTAATTTCGTCAAACCCATGCTAAATATGTCAAACCTCACATAAATTTTCAAACCACATAAATTTTCGTTCGGTTTCATCAAACCCATCCTAATTTCTTCAAACCCATGCTAATTTGCTCAAACCTCAGATAAATTTTCAAACCTCATAAATTTTCGTTCGGATTCATCAAATCCATCCTAATTTCGTCAAACCCATGCTAATTTTGTCAAACCTCACATAAATTTTCAAACCTCACATAAATTTTCGTTCGGTTTCATCAAACCCATCCTAATTTCTTCAAACCCATGCTAAATTGCTCAAACCTCACATAAATTTTCGTTCGGATTCATCAAACCCATCCTAATTTCGTCAAACCCATGCTAAATATGTCAAACCTCACATAAATTTTCAAACCACATAAATTTTCGTTCGGATTCATCAAACCCATCCTAATTTCGTCAAACCCATGCTAATTTGCTCTAACCTCAGATAAATTTTCAGACCTCATAAATTTTCGTTCGGATTCATCAAACCCATCCTAATTTCGTCAAACCCATGCTAATTTTGTCAAACCTCACATAAATTTTCAAACCTCACATAAATTTTCGTTCGGTTTCATCAAACCCATCCTAATTTCTTCAAACCCATGCTAAATTGCTCAAACCTCACATAAATTTTCAAACCACATAAATTTTCGTTCGGTTTCATCAAACCCATCCTAATTTCTTCAAACCCATGCTAAATTGCTCAAACCTCAGATAAATTTTCAAACCACATAAATTTTCGTTCGGTTTCATCAAACCCATCCTAATTTCGTCAAACCCATGCTAAATATGTCAAACCTCACATAAATTTTCAAACCACATAAATTTTCGTTCGGTTTCATCAAACCCATCCTAATTTCTTCAAACCCATGCTAATTTGCTCAAACCTCAGATAAATTTTCAAACCTCATAAATTTTCGTTCGGATTCATCAAACCCATCCTAATTTCGTCAAACCCATGCTAATTTTGTCAAACCTCACATAAATTTTCAAACCTCACATAAATTTTCGTTCGGTTTCATCAAACCCATCCTAATTTCTTCAAACCCATGCTAAATTGCTCAAACCTCACATAAATTTTCGTTCGGATTCATCAAACCCATCCTAATTTCGTCAAACCCATGCTAAATATGTCAAACCTCACATAAATTTTCAAACCACATAAATTTTCGTTCGGTTTCATCAATCCCATCCTAATTTCTTCAAACCCATGATAAATTGCTCAAACCTCACATAAATTTTCGTTCGGATTCATCAAACCCATCCTAATTTCGTCAAACCCATGCTAAATATGTCAAACCTCACATAAATTTTCAAACCACATAAATTTTCGTTCGGTTTCATCAAACCCATCCTAATTTCTTCAAACCCATGCTAAATTGCTCAAACCTCAGATAAATTTTCAAACCACATAAATTTTCGTTCGGTTTCATCTAACCCATCCTAATTTCGTCAAACCCATGCTAAATATGTCAAACCTCACATAAATTTTCAAACCACATAAATTTTCGTTCGGTTTCATCAAACCCATCCTAATTTCTTCAAACCCATGCCAATTTGCTCAAACCTCAGATAAATTTTCAAACCTCATAAATTTTCGTTCGGATTCATCAAACCCATCCTAATTTCGTCAAACCCATGCTAATTTTGTCAAACCTCACATAAATTTTCAAACCTCACATAAATTTTCGTTCGGTTTCATCAAACCCATCCTAATTTCTTCAAACCCACGCTAAATTGCTCAAACCTCACATAAATTTTCAAACCACATAAATTTTCGTTCGGTTTCATCAAACCCATCCTAATTTCTTCAAACCCATGCTAAATTGCTCAAACCTCAGATAAATTTTCAAACCACATAAATTTTCGTTCGGTTTCATCAAACCCATCCTAATTTCGTCAAACCCATGCTAAATATGTCAAACCTCACATAAATTTTCAAACCACATAAATTTTCGTTCGGTTTCATCAAACCCATCCTAATTTCTTCAAACCCATGCTAAATTGCTCAAACCTCACATAAATTTTCGTTCGGATTCATCAAACCCATCCTAATTTCGTCAAACCCATGCTAAATATGTCAAACCTCACATAAATTTTCAAACCACATAAATTTTCGTTCGGTTTCATCAAACCCATCCTAATTTCTTCAAACCCATGCTAATTTGCTCAAACCTCAGATAAATTTTCAAACCTCATAAATTTTCGTTCGGATTCATCAAACCCATCCTAATTTCGTCAAACCCATGCTAATTTTGTCAAACCTCACATAAATTTTCAAACCTCACATAAATTTTCGTTCGGTTTCATCAAACCCATCCTAATTTCTTCAAACCCACGCTAAATTGCTCAAACCTCACCTAAATTTTCAAACCACATAAATTTTCGTTCGGTTTCATCAAACCCATCCTAATTTCTTCAAACCCATGCTAAATTGCTCAAACCTCACATAAATTTTCGTTCGGATTCATCAAACCCATCCTAATTTCGTCAAACCCATGCTAAATATGTCAAACCTCACATAAATTTTCAAACCACATACATTTTCGTTCGGTTTCATCAAACACATCCTAATTTCTTCAAACCCATGCTAAATATGTCAAACCTCACATAAATTTTCAAACCACATAAATTTTCGTTCGGTTTCATCAAACCCATCCTAATTTCTTCAAACCCATGCTAAATTGCTCAAACCTCACATAAATTTTCGTTCGGATTCATCAAACCCATCCTAATTTCGTCAAACCCATGCTAAATATGTCAAACCTCACATAAATTTTCAAACCACATAAATTTTCGTTCGGTTTCATCAAACCCATCCTAATTTCTTCAAACCCATGCTAAATTGCTCAAACCTCAGATAAATTTTCAAACCACATAAATTTTCGTTCGGTTTCATCAAACCCATCCTAATTTCGTCAAACCCATGCTAAATATGTCAAACCTCACATAAATTTTCAAACCACATAAATTTTCGTTCGGTTTCATCAAACCCATCCTAATTTCTTCAAACCCATGCTAATTTGCTCAAACCTCAGATAAATTTTCAAACCTCATAAATTTTCGTTCGGATTCATCAAACCCATCCTAATTTCGTCAAACCCATGCTAATTTTGTCAAACCTCACATAAATTTTCAAACCTCACATAAATTTTCGTTCGGTTTCATCAAACCCATCCTAATTTCTTCAAACCCACGCTAAATTGCTCAAACCTCACATAAATTTTCAAACCACATAAATTTTCGTTCGGTTTCATCAAACCCATCCTAATTTCTTCAAACCCATGCTAAATTGCTCAAACCTCACATAAATTTTCGTTCGGATTCATCAAACCCATCCTAATTTCGTCAAACCCATGCTAAATATGTCAAACCTCACATAAATTTTCAAACCACATACATTTTCGTTCGGTTTCATCAAACCCATCCTAATTTCTTCAAACCCATGCTAAATTGCTCAAACCTCACATAAATTTTCAAACCACATAAATTTTCGTTCGGTTTCATCAAACCCATCCTAATTTCTTCAAACCCATGCTAAATTGCTCAAACCTCAGATAAATTTTCAAACCACATAAATTTTCGTTCGGTTTCATCAAACCCATCCTAATTTCTTCAAACCCATGCTAAATTGCTCAAACCTCAGATAAATTTTCAAACCACATAAATTTTCGTTCGGTTTCATCAAACCCATCCTAATTTCGTCAAACCCATGCTAAATATGTCAAACCTCACATAAATTTTCAAACCACATAAATTTTCGTTCGGTTTCATCAAACCCATCCTAATTTCTTCAAACCCATGCTAAATTGCTCAAACCTCACATAAATTTTCAAACCACATAAATTTTCGTTCGGTTTCATCAAACCCATCCTAATTTCTTCAAACCCATGCTAAATTGCTCAAACCTCAGATAAATTTTCAAACCACATAAATTTTCGTTCGGTTTCATCAAACCCATCCTAATTTCTTCAAACCCATGCTAAATTGCTCAAACCTCAGATACATTTTCAAACCACATAAATTTTCGTTCGGTTTCATCAAACCCATCCTAATTTCGTCAAACCCATGCTAAATATGTCAAACCTCATAAATTTTCAAACCACATAAATTTTCGTTCGGTTTCATCAAACCCATCCTAATTTCTTCAAACCCATGCTAAATTGCTCAAACCTCACATAAATTTTCAAACCACATAAATTTTCGTTCGGTTTCATCAAACCCATCCTAATTTCTTCAAACCCATGCTAAATTGCTCAAACCTCAGATAAATTTTCAAACCACATAAATTTTCGTTCGGTTTCATCAAACCCATCCTAATTTCTTCAAACCCATGCTAAATTGCTCAAACCTCACATAAATTTTCAAACCACATAAATTTTCGTTCGGTTTCATCAAACCCATCCTAATTTCTTCAAACCCATGCTAAATTGCTCAAACCTCAGATAAATTTTCAAACCACATAAATTTTCGTTCGGTTTCATCAAACCCATCCTAATTTCGTCAAACCCATGCTAAATATGTCAAACCTCACATAAATTTTCAAACCACATAAATTTTCGTTCGGTTTCATCAAACCCATCCTAATTTCTTCAAACCCATGCTAAATTGCTCAAACCTCAGATAAATTTTCAAACCACATAAATTTTCGTTCGGTTTCATCAAACCCATCCTAATTTCTTCAAACCCATGCTAAATTGCTCAAACCTCAGATAAATTTTCAAACCACATAAATTTTCGTTCGGTTTCATCAAACCCATCCTAATTTCGTCAAACCCATGCCAAATATGTCAAACCTCACATAAATTTTCAAACCACATAAATTTTCGTTCGGTTTCATCAAACCCATCCTAATTTCTTCAAACCCATGCTAAATTGCTCAAACCTCAGATAAATTTTCAAACCACATAAATTTTCGTTCGGTTTCATCAAACCCATCCTAATTTCTTCAAACCCATGCTAAATTGCTCAAACCTCACATAAATTTTCAAACCACATAAATTTTCGTTCGGTTTCATCAAACCCATCCTAATTTCGTCAAACCCATGCTAAATATGTCAAACCTCACATAAATTTTCAAACCACATAAATTTTCGTTCGGTTTCATCAAACCCATCCTAATTTCTTCAAACCCATGCTAAATTGCTCAAACCTCAGATAAATTTTCAAACCACATAAATTTTCGTTCGGTTTCATCAAACCCATCCTAATTTCGTCAAACCCATGCTAAATATGTCAAACCTCACATAAATTTTCAAACCACATAAATTTTCGTTCGGTTTCATCAAACCCATCCTAATTTCTTCAAACCCATGCTAAATTGCTCAAACCTCAGATAAATTTTCAAACCACATAAATTTTCGTTCGGTTTCATCAAACCCATCCTAATTTCGTCAAACCCATGCTAAATATGTCAAACCTCACATAAATTTTCAAACCACATAAATTTTCGTTCGGTTTCATCAAACCCATCCTAATTTCTTCAAACCCATGCTAAATTGCTCAAACCTCAGATAAATTTTCAAACCACATAAATTTTCGTTCGGTTTCATCAAACCCATCCTAATTTCGTCAAACCCATGCTAAATATGTCAAACCTCACATAAATTTTCAAACCACATAAATTTTCGTTCGGTTTCATCAAACCCATCCTAATTTCTTCAAACCCATGCTAAATTGCTCAAACCTCACATAAATTTTCAAACCACATAAATTTTCGTTCGGTTTCATCAAACCCATCCTAATTTCTTCAAACCCATGCTAAATTGCTCAAACCTCACATAAATTTTCGTTCGGATTCATCAAACCCATCCTAATTTCGTCAAACCCATGCTAAATATGTCAAACCTCACATAAATTTTCAAACCACATAAATTTTCGTTCGGTTTCATCAATCCCATCCTAATTTCTTCAAACCCATGCTAAATTGCTCAAACCTCACATAAATTTTCGTTCGGTTTCATCAAACCCATCCTAATTTCGTCAAACCCATGCTAAATATGTCAAACCTCACATAAATTTTCAAACCACATAAATTTTCGTTCGGTTTCATCAAACCCATCCTAATTTCTTCAAACCCATGCTAATTTGCTCAAACCTCAGATAAATTTTCAAACCTCATAAATTTTCGTTCGGATTCATCAAACCCATCCTAATTTCGTCAAACCCATGCTAATTTTGTCAAACCTCACATAAATTTTCAAACCACATAAATTTTCGTTCGGTTTCATCAAACCCATCCTAATTTCTTCAAACCCATGCTAAATTGCTCAAACCTCACATAAATTTTCGTTCGGATTCATCAAACCCATCCTAATTTCGTCAAACCCATGCTGAATATGTCAAACCTCACATAAATTTTCAAACCACATAAATTTTCGTTCGGTTTCATCAAACCCATCCTAATTTCTTCAAACCCATGCTAATTTGCTCAAACCTCAGATAAATTTTCAAACCTCATAAATTTTCGTTCGGATTCATCAAACCCATCCTAATTTCGTCAAACCCATGCTAATTTTGTCAAACCTCACATAAATTTTCAAACCTCACATAAATTTTCGTTCGGTTTCATCAAACCCATCCTAATTTCTTCAAACCCATGCTAAATTGCTCAAACCTCACATAAATTTTCGTTCGGATTCATCAAACCCATCCTAATTTCGTCAAACCCATGCTAATTTTGTCAAATCTCACATAAATTTTCAAACCTCACATAAATTTTCGTTCGGTTTCATCAAACCCATCCTAATTTCTTCAAACCCATGCTAAATTGCTCAAACCTCACATAAATTTTCGTTCGGATTCATCAAACCCATCCTAATTTCGTCAAACCCATGCTAAATATGTCAAACCTCACATAAATTTTCAAACCACATAAATTTTCGTTCGGTTTCATCAATCCCATCCTAATTTCTTCAAACCCATGCTAAATTGCTCAAACCTCACATAAATTTTCAAACCACATAAATTTTCGTTCGGTTTCATCAAACCCATCCTAATTTCTTCAAACCCATGCTAAATTGCTCAAACCTCAGATAAATTTTCAAACCACATAAATTTTCGTTCGGTTTCATCAAACCCATCCTAATTTCGTCAAACCCATGCTAAATATGTCAAACCTCACATAAATTTTCAAACCACATAAATTTTCGTTCGGTTTCATCAAACCCATCCTAATTTCTTCAAACCCATGCTAAATTGCTCAAACCTCAGATAAATTTTCAAACCACATAAATTTTCGTTCGGTTTCATCAAACCCATCCTAATTTCTTCAAACCCATGCTAATTTGCTCAAACCTCAGATAAATTTTCAAACCTCATAAATTTTCGTTCGGATTCATCAAACCCATCCTAATTTCGTCAAACCCATGCTAATTTTGTCAAACCTCACATAAATTTTCAAACCTCACATAAATTTTCGTTCGGTTTCATCAAACCCATCCTAATTTCTTCAAACCCATGCTAAATTGCTCAAACCTCACATAAATTTTCAAACCACATAAATTTTCGTTCGGTTTCATCAAACCCATCCTAATTTCTTCAAACCCATGCTAAATTGCTCAAACCTCAGATAAATTTTCAAACCACATAAATTTTCGTTCGGTTTCATCAAACCCATCCTAATTTCGTCAAACCCATGCTAAATATGTCAAACCTCACATAAATTTTCAAACCACATAAATTTTCGTTCGGTTTCATCAAACCCATCCTAATTTCTTCAAACCCATGCTAATTTGCTCAAACCTCAGATAAATTTTCAAACCTCATATATTTTCGTTCGGATTCATCAAACCCATCCTAATTTCGTCAAACCCATGCTAATTTTGTCAAACCTCACATAAATTTTCAAACCTCACATAAATTTTCGTTCGGTTTCATCAAACCCATCCTAATTTCTTCAAACCCATGCTAAATTGCTCAAACCTCACATAAATTTTCGTTCGGATTCATCAAACCCATCCTAATTTTGTCAAACCCATGCTAAATATGTCAAACCTCACATAAATTTTCAAACCACATAAATTTTCGTTCGGTTTCATCAATCCCATCCTAATTTCTTCAAACCCATGATAAATTGCTCAAACCTCACATAAATTTTCGTTCGGATTCATCAAACCCATCCTAATTTCGTCAAACCCATGCTAAATATGTCAAACCTCACATAAATTTTCAAACCACATAAATTTTCGTTCGGTTTCAACAAACCCATCCTAATTTCTTCAAACCCATGCTAAATTGCTCAAACCTCAGATAAATTTTCAAACCACATAAATTTTCGTTCGGTTTCATCAAACCCATCCTAATTTCTTCAAACCCATGCTAAATTGCTCAAACCTCAGATAAATTTTCAAACCACATAAATTTTCGTTCGGTTTCATCAAACCCATCCTAATTTCGTCAAACCCATGCTAAATATGTCAAACCTCACATAAATTTTCAAACCACATAAATTTTCGTTCGGTTTCATCAAACCCATCCTAATTTCTTCAAACCCATGCTAAATTGCTCAAACCTCACATAAATTTTCGTTCGGTTTCATCAAACCCATCCTAATTTCTTCAAACCCATGCTAAATTGCTCAAACCTCACATAAATTTTCGTTCGGATTCATCAAACCCATCCTAATTTCGTCAAACCCATGCTAATTTTGTCAAACCTCACATAAATTTTCAAACCTCACATAAATTTTCGTTCGGTTTCATCAAACCCATCCTAATTTCTTCAAACCCATACTAAATTGCTCAAACCTCACATAAATTTTCGTTCGGATTCATCAAACCCATCCTAATTTCGTCAAACCCATGCTAAATATGTCAAACCTCACATAAATTTTCAAACCACATAAATTTTCGTTCGGTTTCATCAAACCCATCCTAATTTCTTCAAACCCATGCTAAATTGCTCAAACCTCAGATAAATTTTCAAACCACATAAATTTTCGTTCGGTTTCATCTAACCCATCCTAATTTCGACAAACCCATGCTAAATATGTCAAACCTCACATAAATTTTCAAACCACATAAATTTTCGTTCGGTTTCATCAAACCCATCCTAATTTCTTCAAACCCATGCAAATTTGCTCAAACCTCAGATAAATTTTCAAACCTCATAAATTTTCGTTCGGATTCATCAAACCCATCCTAATTTCGTCAAACCCATGCTAATTTTGTCAAACCTCACATAAATTTTCAAACCTCACATAAATTTTCGTTCGGTTTCATCAAACCCATCCTAATTTCTTCAAACCCACGCTAAATTGCTCAAACCTCACATAAATTTTCAAACCACATAAATTTTCGTTCGGTTTCATCAAACCCATCCTAATTTCTTCAAACCCATGCTAAATTGCTCAAACCTCAGATAAATTTTCAAACCACATAAATTTTCGTTCGGTTTCATCAAACCCATCCTAATTTCGTCAAACTCATGCTAAATATGTCAAACCTCACATAAATTTTCAAACCACATAAATTTTCGTTCGGTTTCATCAAACCCATCCTAATTTCTTCAAACCCATGCTAAATTGCTCAAACCTCACATAAATTTTCGTTCGGATTCATCAAACCCATCCTAATTTCGTCAAACCCATGCTAAATATGTCAAACCTCACATAAATTTTCAAACCACATAAATTTTCGTTCGGTTTCATCAAACCCATCCTAATTTCTTCAAACCCATGCTAAATTGCTCAAACCTCAGATAAATTTTCAAACCACATAAATTTTCGTTCGGTTTCATCAAACCCATCCTAATTTCTTCAAACCCATGCTAAATTGCTCAAACCTCAGATAAATTTTCAAACCACATAAATTTTCGTTCGGTTTCATCAAACCCATCCTAATTTCGTCAAACCCATGCTAAATATGTCAAACCTCACATAAATTTTCAAACCACATAAATTTTCGTTCGGTTTCATCAAACCCATCCTAATTTCTTCAAACCCATGCTAATTTGCTCAAACCTCAGATAAATTTTCAAACCTCATAAATTTTCGTTCGGATTCATCAAACCCATCCTAATTTCGTCAAACCCATGCTAATTTTGTCAAACCTCAGATAAATTTTCAAACCACATAAATTTTCGTTCGGTTTCATCAAACCCATCCTAATTTCGTCAAACCCATGCTAAATATGTCAAACCTCACATAAATTTTCAAACCACATAAATTTTCGTTCGGTTTCATCAAACCCATCCTAATTTCTTCAAACCCATGCTAAATTGCTCAAACCTCAGATAAATTTTCAAACCACATAAATTTTCGTTCGGTTTCATCAAACCCATCCTAATTTCGTCAAACCCATGCTAAATATGTCAAACCTCACATAAATTTTCAAACCACATAAATTTTCGTTCGGTTTCATCAAACCCATCCTAATTTCTTCAAACCCATGCTAATTTGCTCAAACCTTAGATAAATTTTCAAACCTCATAAATTTTCGTTCGGATTCATCAAACCCATCCTAATTTCGTCAAACCCATGCTAATTTTGTCAAACCTCACATAAATTTTCAAACCTCACATAAATTTTCGTTCGGTTTCATCAAACCCATCCTAATTTCTTCAAACCCATGCTAAATTGCTCAAACCTCACATAAATTTTCGTTCGGATTCATCAAACCCATCCTAATTTCGTCAAACCCATGCTAATTTTGTCAAACCTCACATAAATTTTCAAACCTCACATAAATTTTCGTTCGGTTTCATCAAACCCATCCTAATTTCTTCAAACCCATGCTAAATTGCTCAAACCACACATAAATTTTCGTTCGGATTCATCAAACCCATCCTAATTTCGTCAAACCTCACATAAATTTTCAAACCACATAAATTTTCGTTCGGTTTCATCAATCCCATCCTAATTTCTTCAAACCCATGCTAAATTGCTCAAACCTCACATAAATTTTCAAACCACATAAATTTTCGTTCGGTTTCATCAAACCCATCCTAATTTCTTCAAACCCATGCTAAATTGCTCAAACCTCAGATAAATTTTCAAACCACATAAATTTTCGTTCGGTTTCATCAAACCCATCCTAATTTCGTCAAACCCATGCTAAATATGTCAAACCTCACATAAATTTTCAAACCACATAAATTTTCGTTCGGTTTCATCAAACCCATCCTAATTTCTTCAAACCCATGCTAATTTGCTCAAACCTCAGATAAATTTTCAAACCTCATAAATTTTCGTTCGGATTCATCAAACCCATCCTAATTTCGTCAAACCCATGCTAATTTTGTCAAACCTCACATAAATTTTCAAACCTCACATAAATTTTCGTTCGGTTTCATCAAACCCATCCTAATTTCTTCAAACCCATGCTAAATTGCTCAAACCTCAGATAAATTTTCAAACCACATAAATTTTCGTTCGGTTTCATCAAACCCATCCTAATTTCGTCAAACCCATGCTAAATATGTCAAACCTCACATAAATTTTCAAACCACATAAATTTTCGTTCGGTTTCATCAAACCCATCCTAATTTCTTCAAACCCATCCTAATTTCGTCAAACCCATGCTAATTTTGTCAAACCTCACATAAATTTTCAAACCTCACATAAATTTTCGTTCGGTTTCATCAAACCCATCCTAATTTCTTCAAACCCATGCTAAATTGCTCAAACCACACATAAATTTTCGTTCGGATTCATCAAACCCATCCTAATTTCGTCAAACCCATGCTAATTTTGTCAAACCTCACATAAATTTTCAAACCTCACATAAATTTTCGTTCGGTTTCATCAAACCCATCCTAATTTCTTCAAACCCATGCTAAATTGCTCAAACCTCACATAAATTTTCAAACCACATAAATTTTCGTTCGGTTTCATCAAACCCATCCTAATTTCTTCAAACCCATGCTAAATTGCTCAAACCTCACATAAATTTTCGTTCGGATTCATCAAACCCATCCTAATTTCGTCAAACCCATGCTAAATATGTCAAACCTCACATAAATTTTCAAACCACATAAATTTTCGTTCGGTTTCATCAATCCCATCCTAATTTCTTCAAACCCATGCTAATTTGCTCAAACCTCAGATAAATTTTCAAACCTCATAAATTTTCGTTCGGATTCATCAAACCCATCCTAATTTCGTCAAACCCATGCTAATTTTGTCAAACCTCACATAAATTTTCAAACCACATAAATTTTCGTTCGGTTTCATCAAACCCATCCTAATTTCTTCAAACCCATGCTAAATTGCTCAAACCTCACATAAATTTTCGTTCGGATTCATCAAACCCATCCTAATTTCGTCAAACCCATGCTAAATATGTCAAACCTCACATAAATTTTCAAACCACATAAATTTTCGTTCGGTTTCATCAAACCCATCCTAATTTCTTCAAACCCATGCTAATTTGCTCAAACCTCAGATAAATTTTCAAACCTCATAAATTATCGTTCGGATTCATCAAACCCATCCTAATTTCGTCAAACCCATGCTAATTTTGTCAAACCTCACATAAATTTTCAAACCTCACATAAATTTTCGTTCGGTTTCATCAAACCCATCCTAATTTCTTCAAACCCATGCTAAATTGCTCAAACCTCACATAAATTTTCGTTCGGATTCATCAAACCCATCCTAATTTCGTCAAACCCATGCTAATTTTGTCAAACCTCACATAAATTTTCAAACCTCACATAAATTTTCGTTCGGTTTCATCAAACCCATCCTAATTTCTTCAAACCCATGCTAAATTGCTCAAACCACACATAAATTTTCGTTCGGATTCATCAAACCCATCCTAATTTCGTCAAACCTCACATAAATTTTCAAACCACATAAATTTTCGTTCGGTTTCATCAATCCCATCCTAATTTCTTCAAACCCATGCTAAATTGCTCAAACCTCACATAAATTTTCAAACCACATAAATTTTCGTTCGGTTTCATCAAACCCATCCTAATTTCTTCAAACCCATGCTAAATTGCTCAAACCTCAGATAAATTTTCAAACCACATAAATTTTCGTTCGGTTTCATCAAACCCATCCTAATTTCGTCAAACCCATGCTAAATATGTCAAACCTCACATAAATTTTCAAACCACATAAATTTTCGTTCGGTTTCATCAAACCCATCCTAATTTCTTCAAACCCATGCTAATTTGCTCAAACCTCAGATAAATTTTCAAACCTCATAAATTTTCGTTCGGATTCATCAAACCCATCCTAATTTCGTCAAACCCATGCTAATTTTGTCAAACCTCACATAAATTTTCAAACCTCACATAAATTTTCGTTCGGTTTTCATCAAACCCATCCTAATTTCTTCAAACCCATGCTAAATTGCTCAAACCTCACATAAATTTTCAAACCACATAAATTTTCGTTCGGTTTCATCAAACCCATCCTAATTTCTTCAAACCCATGCTAAATTGCTCAAACCTCAGATAAATTTTCAAACCACATAAATTTTCGTTCGGTTTCATCAAACCCATCCTAATTTCGTCAAACCCATGCTAAATATGTCAAACCTCACATAAATTTTCAAACCACATAAATTTTCGTTCGGTTTCATCAAACCCATCCTAATTTCTTCAAACCCATGCTAATTTGCTCAAACCTCAGATAAATTTTCAAACCTCATAAATTTTCGTTCGGATTCATCAAACCCATCCTAAGTTTCGTCAAACCCATGCTAATTTTGTCAAACCTCACATAAATTTTCAAACCTCACATAAATTTTCGTTCGGTTTCATCAAACCCATCCTAATTTCTTCAAACCCATGCTAAATTGCTCAAACCTCACATAAATTTTCGTTCGGATTCATCAAACCCATCCTAATTTTGTCAAACCCATGCTAAATATGTCAAACCTCACATAAATTTTCAAACCACATAAATTTTCGTTCGGTTTCATCAATCCCATCCTAATTTCTTCAAACCCATGATAAATTGCTCAAACCTCACATAAATTTTCGTTCGGATTCATCAAACCCATCCTAATTTCGTCAAACCCATGCTAAATATGTCAAACCTCACATAAATTTTCAAACCACATAAATTTTCGTTCGGTTTCATCAAACCCATCCTAATTTCTTCAAACCCATGCTAATTTGCTCAAACCTCAGATAAATTTTCAAACCTCATAAATTTTCGTTCGGATTCATCAAACCCATCCTAATTTCGTCAAACCCATGCTAATTTTGTCAAACCTCACATAAATTTTCAAACCTCACATAAATTTTCAAACCACATAAATTTCCCAAACCCATCCTAATTTCGTCAAACCCATGCTAAATATGTCAAACCTCACATAAATTTTCAAACCACATAAATTTTCGTTCGGTTTCATCAAACCCATCCTAATTTCTTCAAACCCATGCTAAATTGCTCAAACCTCAGATAAATTTTCAAACCACATAAATTTTCGTTCGGTTTCATCAAACCCATCCTAATTTCGTCAAACCCATGCTAAATATGTCAAACCTCACATACATTTTCAAACCACATAAATTTTCGTTCGGTTTCATCAAACCCATCCTAATTTCTTCAAACCCATGCTAATTTGCTCAAACCTCAGATAAATTTTCAAACCTCATAAATTTTCGTTCGGATTCATCAAACCCATCCTAATTTCGTCAAACCCATACTAATTTTGTCAAACCTCACATAAATTTTCAAACCTCACATAAATTTTCGTTCGGTTTCATCAAACCCATCCTAATTTCTTCAAACCCATGCTAAATTGCTCAAACCTCACATAAATTTTCGTTCGGATTCATCAAACCCATCCTAATTTCGTCAAACCCATGCTAAATATGTCAAACCTCACATAAATTTTCAAACCTCACATAAATTTTCGTTCGGTTTCATCAAACCCATCCTAATTTCTTCAAACCCATGCTAAATTGCTCAAACCTCACATAAATTTTCGTTCGGATTCATCAAACCCATCCTAATTTCGTCAAACCCATGCTAAATATGTCAAACCTCACATAAATTTTCAAACCACATAAATTTTCGTTCGGTTTCATCAAACCCATCCTAATTTCTTCAAACCCATGCTAAATTGCTCAAACCTCAGATAAATTTTCAAACCACATAAATTTTCGTTCGGTTTCATCAAACCCATCCTAATTTCGTCAAACCCATGCTAAATATGTCAAACCTCACATAAATTTTCAAACCACATAAATTTTCGTTCGGTTTCATCAAACCCATCCTAATTTCTTCAAACCCATGCTAATTTGCTCAAACCTCAGATAAATTTTCAAACCTCATAAATTTTCGTTCGGATTCATCAAACCCATCCTAATTTCGTCAAACCCATGCTAATTTTGTCAAACCTCACATAAATTTTCAAACCTCACATAAATTTTCCTTCGGTTTCATCAAACCCATCCTAATTTCTTCAAACCCATGCTAAATTGCTCAAACCTCACATAAATTTTCAAACCACATAAATTTTCGTTCGGTTTCATCAAACCCATCCTAATTTCTTCAAACCCATGCTAAATTGCTCAAACCTCAGATAAATTTTCAAACCACATAAATTTTCGTTCGGTTTCATCAAACCCATCCTAATTTCGTCAACCCCATGCTAAATATGTCAAACCTCACATACATTTTCAAACCACATAAATTTTCGTTCGGTTTCATCAAACCCATCCTAATTTCTTCAAACCCATGCTAATTTGCTCAAACCTCAGATAAATTTTCAAACCTCATATATTTTCGTTCGGATTCATCAAACCCATCCTAATTTCGTCAAACCCATGCTAATTTTGTCAAACCTCACATAAATTTTCAAACCTCACATAAATTTTCGTTCGGTTTCATCAAACCCATCCTAATTTCTTCAAACCCATGCTAAATTGCTCAAACCTCAGATAAATTTTCAAACCACATAAATTTTCGTTCGGTTTCATCAAACCCATCCTAATTTCGTCAAACCCATGCTAAATATGTCAAACCTCACATACATTTTCAAACCACATAAATTTTCGTTCGGTTTCATCAAACCCATCCTAATTTCTTCAAACCCATGCTAATTTGCTCAAACCTCAGATAAATTTTCAAACCTCATAAATTTTCGTTCGGATTCATCAAACCCATCCTAATTTCGTCAAACCCATACTAATTTTGTCAAACCTCACATAAATTTTCAAACCTCACATAAATTTTCGTTCGGTTTCATCAAACCCATCCTAATTTCTTCAAACCCATGCTAAATTGCTCAAACCTCACATAAATTTTCGTTCGGATTCATCAAACCCATCCTAATTTCGTCAAACCCATGCTAAATATGTCAAACCTCACATAAATTTTCAAACCTCACATAAATTTTCGTTCGGTTTCATCAAACCCATCCTAATTTCTTCAAACCCATGCTAAATTGCTCAAACCTCACATAAATTTTCGTTCGGATTCATCAAACCCATCCTAATTTCGTCAAACCCATGCTAAATATGTCAAACCTCACATAAATTTTCAAACCACATAAATTTTCGTTCGGTTTCATCAAACCCATCCTAATTTCTTCAAACCCATGCTAAATTGCTCAAACCTCAGATAAATTTTCAAACCACATAAATTTTCGTTCGGTTTCATCAAACCCATCCTAATTTCGTCAAACCCATGCTAAATATGTCAAACCTCACATAAATTTTCAAACCACATAAATTTTCGTTCGGTTTCATCAAACCCATCCTAATTTCTTCAAACCCATGCTAATTTGCTCAAACCTCAGATAAATTTTCAAACCTCATAAATTTTCGTTCGGATTCATCAAACCCATCCTAATTTCGTCAAACCCATGCTAATTTTGTCAAACCTCACATAAATTTTCAAACCTCACATAAATTTTCCTTCGGTTTCATCAAACCCATCCTAATTTCTTCAAACCCATGCTAAATTGCTCAAACCTCACATAAATTTTCAAACCACATAAATTTTCGTTCGGTTTCATCAAACCCATCCTAATTTCTTCAAACCCATGCTAAATTGCTCAAACCTCAGATAAAATTTTCAAACCACATAAATTTTCGTTCGGTTTCATCAAACCCATCCTAATTTCGTCAAACCCATGCTAAATATGTCAAACCTCACATACATTTTCAAACCACATAAATTTTCGTTCGGTTTCATCAAACCCATCCTAATTTCTTCAAACCCATGCTAATTTGCTCAAACCTCAGATAAATTTTCAAACCTCATATATTTTCGTTCGGATTCATCAAACCCATCCTAATTTCGTCAAACCCATGCTAATTTTGTCAAACCTCACATAAATTTTCAAACCTCACATAAATTTTCGTTCGGTTTCATCAAACCCATCCTAATTTCTTCAAACCCACGCTAAATTGCTCAAACCTCACCTAAATTTTCAAACCACATAAATTTTCGTTCGGTTTCATCAAACCCATCCTAATTTCTTCAAACCCATGCTAAATTGCTCAAACCTCACATAAATTTTCGTTCGGATTCATCAAACCCATCCTAATTTCGTCAAACCCATGCTAAATATGTCAAACCTCACATAAATTTTCAAACCACATACATTTTCGTTCGGTTTCATCAAACACATCCTAATTTCTTCAAACCCATGCTAAATATGTCAAACCTCACATAAATTTTCAAACCACATAAATTTTCGTTCGGTTTCATCAAACCCATCCTAATTTCTTCAAACCCATGCTAAATTGCTCAAACCTCACATAAATTTTCGTTCGGATTCATCAAACCCATCCTAATTTCGTCAAACCCATGCTAAATATGTCAAACCTCACATAAATTTTCAAACCACATAAATTTTCGTTCGGTTTCATCAAACCCATCCTAATTTCTTCAAACCCATGCTAAATTGCTCAAACCTCAGATAAATTTTCAAACCACATAAATTTTCGTTCGGTTTCATCAAACCCATCCTAATTTCGTCAAACCCATGCTAAATATGTCAAACCTCACATAAATTTTCAAACCACATAAATTTTCGTTCGGTTTCATCAAACCCATCCTAATTTCTTCAAACCCATGCTAATTTGCTCAAACCTCAGATAAATTTTCAAACCTCATAAATTTTCGTTCGGATTCATCAAACCCATCCTAATTTCGTCAAACCCATGCTAATTTTGTCAAACCTCACATAAATTTTCAAACCTCACATAAATTTTCGTTCGGTTTCATCAAACCCATCCTAATTTCTTCAAACCCACGCTAAATTGCTCAAACCTCACATAAATTTTCAAACCACATAAATTTTCGTTCGGTTTCATCAAACCCATCCTAATTTCTTCAAACCCATGCTAAATTGCTCAAACCTCACATAAAATTTTCGTTCGGATTCATCAAACCCATCCTAATTTCGTCAAACCCATGCTAAATATGTCAAACCTCACATAAATTTTCAAACCACATACATTTTCGTTCGGTTTCATCAAACCCATCCTAATTTCTTCAAACCCATGCTAAATTGCTCAAACCTCACATAAATTTTCAAACCACATAAATTTTCGTTCGGTTTCATCAAACCCATCCTAATTTCTTCAAACCCATGCTAAATTGCTCAAACCTCAGATAAATTTTCAAACCACATAAATTTTCGTTCGGTTTCATCAAACCCCATCCTAATTTCTTCAAACCCATGCTAAATTGCTCAAACCTCAGATAAATTTTCAAACCACATAAATTTTCGTTCGGTTTCATCAAACCCATCCTAATTTCGTCAAACCCATGCTAAATATGTCAAACCTCACATAAATTTTCAAACCACATAAATTTTCGTTCGGTTTCATCAAACCCATCCTAATTTCTTCAAACCCATGCTAAATTGCTCAAACCTCAGATAAATTTTCAAACCACATAAATTTTCGTTCGGTTTCATCAAAGCCATCCTAATTTCGTCAAACCCATGCTAAATATGTCAAACCTCACATAAATTTTCAAACCACATAAATTTTCGTTCGGTTTCATCAAACCCATCCTAATTTCTTCAAACCCATGCTAATTTGCTCAAACCTCAGATAAATTTTCAAACCTCATAAATTTTCGTTCGGATTCATCAAACCCATCCTAATTTCGTCAAACCCATGCTAATTTTGTCAAACCTCACATAAATTTTCAAACCTCACATAAATTTTCGTTCGGTTTCATCAAACCCATCCTAATTTCTTCAAACCCATGCTAAATTGCTCAAACCTCACATAAATTTTCGTTCGGATTCATCAAACCCATCCTAATTTCGTCAAACCCATGCTAAATATGTCAAACCTCACATAAATTTTCAAACCACATAAATTTTCGTTCGGTTTCATCAAACCCATCCTAATTTCTTCAAACCCATGCTAATTTGCTCAAACCTCAGATAAATTTTCAAACCTCATAAATTTTCGTTCGGATTCATCAAACCCATCCTAACTTCGTCAAACCCATGCTAATTTTGTCAAACCTCACATAAATTTTCAAACCTCACATAAATTTTCGTTCGGTTTCATCAAACCCATCCTAATTTCTTCAAACCCATGCTAAATTGCTCAAACCTCACATAAATTTTCGTTCGGATTCATCAAACCCATCCTAATTTCGTCAAACCCATGCTAATTTTGTCAAACCTCACATAAATTTTCAAACCTCACATAAATTTTCGTTCGGTTTCATCAAACCCATCCTAATTTCTTCAAACCCATGCTAAATTGCTCAAACTTCACATAAATTTTCGTTCGGATTCATCAAACCCATCCTAATTTCGTCAAACCCATGCTAAATATGTCAAACCTCACATAAATTTTCAAACCACATAAATTTTCGTTCGGTTTCATCAAACCCATCCTAATTTCTTCAAACCCATGCTAATTTGCTCAAACCTCAGATAAATTTTCAAACCTCATAAATTTTCGTTCGGATTCATCAAACCCATCCTAATTTCGTCAAACCCATGCTAAATATGTCAAACCTCACATAAATTTTCAAACCACATAAGTTTTCGTTCGGTTTCATCAAACCCATCCTAATTTCTTCAAACCCATGCTAAATTGCTCAAACCTCAGATAAATTTTCAAACCACATAAATTTTCGTTCGGTTTCATCAAACCCATCCTAATTTCGTCAAACCCATGCTAAATATGTCAAACCTCACATAAATTTTCAAACCACATAAATTTTCGTTCGGTTTCATCAAACCCATCCTAATTTCTTCAAACCCATGCTAAATTGCTCAAACCTCAGATAAATTTTCAAACCACATAAATTTTCGTTCGGTTTCATCAAACCCATCCTAATTTCTTCAAACCCATGCTAAATTGCTCAAACCTCAGATAAATTTTCAAACCACATAAATTTTCGTTCGGTTTCATCAAACCCATCCTAATTTCGTCAAACCCATGCTAAATATGTCAAACCTCACATAAATTTTCAAACCACATAAATTTTCGTTCGGTTTCATCAAACCCATCCTAATTTCTTCAAACCCATGCTAAATTGCTCAAACCTCAGATAAATTTTCAAACCACATAAATTTTCGTTCGGTTTCATCAAACCCATCCTAATTTCGTCAAACCCATGCTAAATATGTCAAACCTCACATAAATTTTCAAACCACATAAATTTTCGTTCGGTTTCATCAAACCCATCCTAATTTCTTCAAACCCATGCTAATTTGCTCAAACCTCAGATAAATTTTCAAACCTCATAAATTTTCGTTCGGATTCATCAAACCCATCCTAATTTCGTCAAACCCATGCTAATTTTGTCAAACCTCACATAAATTTTCAAACCTCACATAAATTTTCGTTCGGTTTCATCAAACCCATCCTAATTTCTTCAAACCCATGCTAAATTGCTCAAACCTCACATAAATTTTCGTTCGGATTCATCAAACCCATCCTAATTTCGTCAAACCCATGCTAAATATGTCAAACCTCACATAAATTTTCAAACCACATAAATTTTCGTTCGGTTTCATCAAACCCATCCTAATTTCTTCAAACCCATGCTAATTTGCTCAAACCTCAGATAAATTTTCAAACCTCATAAATTTTCGTTCGGATTCATCAAACCCATCCTAATTTCGTCAAACCCATGCTAATTTTGTCAAACCTCACATAAATTTTCAAACCTCACATAAATTTTCGTTCGGTTTCATCAAACCCATCCTAATTTCTTCAAACCCATGCTAAATTGCTCAAACCTCACATAAATTTTCGTTCGGATTCATCAAACCCATCCTAATTTCGTCAAACCCATGCTAATTTTGTCAAACCTCACATAAATTTTCAAACCTCACATAAATTTTCGTTCGGTTTCATCAAACCCATCCTAATTTCTTCAAACCCATGCTAAATTGCTCAAACCTCACATAAATTTTCGTTCGGATTCATCAAACCCATCCTAATTTCGTCAAACCCATGCTAAATATGTCAAACCTCACATAAATTTTCAAACCACATAAATTTTCGTTCGGTTTCATCAATCCCATCCTAATTTCTTCAAACCCATGCTAAATTGCTCAAACCTCACATAAATTTTCGTTCGGATTCATCAAACCCATCCTAATTTCGTCAAACCCATGCTAAATATGTCAAACCTCACATAAATTTTCAAACCACATAAATTTTCGTTCGGTTTCATCAAACCCATCCTAATTTCTTCAAACCCATGCTAAATTGCTCAAACCTCACATAAATTTTCAAACCACATAAATTTTCGTTCGGTTTCATCAAACCCATCCTAATTTCTTCAAACCCATGCTAAATTGCTCAAACCTCACATAAATTTTCGTTCGGTTTCATCAAACCCATCCTAATTTCGTCAAACCCATGCTAAATATGTCAAACCTCACATAAATTTTCAAACCACATAAATTTTCGTTCGGTTTCATCAAACCCATCCTAATTTCTTCAAACCCATGCTAATTTGCTCAAACCTCAGATAAATTTTCAAACCTCATAAATTTTCGTTCGGATTCATCAAACCCATCCTAATTTCGTCAAACCCATGCTAATTTTGTCAAACCTCACAAATTTTCAAACCTCACATAAATTTTCGTTCGGTTTCATCAAACCCATCCTAATTTCTTCAAACCCATGCTAAATTGCTCAAACCTCACATAAATTTTCGTTCGGATTCATCAAACCCATCCTAATTTCGTCAAACCCATGCTAAATATGTCAAACCTCACATAAATTTTCAAACCACATAAATTTTCGTTCGGTTTCATCAAACCCATCCTAATTTCTTCAAACCCATGCTAATTTGCTCAAACCTCAGATAAATTTTCAAACCTCATAAATTTTCGTTCGGATTCATCAAACCCATCCTAATTTCGTCAAACCCATGCTAAATATGTCAAACCTCACATAAATTTTCAAACCACATAAATTTTCGTTCGGTTTCATCAAACCCATCCTAATTTCTTCAAACCCATGCTAAATTGCTCAAACCTCAGATAAATTTTCAAACCTCACATAAATTTTCGTTCGGTTTCATCAAACCCATCCTAATTTCTTCAAACCCATGCTAAATTGCTCAAACCTCACATAAATTTTCGTTCGGATTCATCAAACCCATCCTAATTTCGTCAAACCCATGCTAAATATGTCAAACCTCACATAAATTTTCAAACCACATAAATTTTCGTTCGGTTTCATCAAACCCATCCTAATTTCTTCAAACCCATGCTAAATTGCTCAAACCTCACATAAATTTTCAAACCACATAAATTTTCGTTCGGTTTCATCAAACCCATCCTAATTTCTTCAAACCCATGCTAAATTGCTCAAACCTCAGATAAATTTTCAAACCACATAAATTTTCGTTCGGTTTCATCAAACCCATCCTAATTTCGTCAAACCCATGCTAAATATGTCAAACCTCACATAAATTTTCAAACCACATAAATTTTCGTTCGGTTTCATCAAACCCATCCTAATTTCTTCAAACCCATGCTAAATTGCTCAAACCTCAGATAAATTTTCAAACCACATAAATTTTCGTTCGGTTTCATCAAACCCATCCTAATTTCGTCAAACCCATGCTAAATATGTCAAACCTCACATAAATTTTCAAACCACATAAATTTTCGTTCGGTTTCATCAAACCCATCCTAATTTCTTCAAACCCATGCTAATTTGCTCAAACCTCAGATAAATTTTCAAACCTCATAAATTTTCGTTCGGATTCATCAAACCCATCCTAATTTCGTCAAACCCATGCTAATTTTGTCAAACCTCACATAAATTTTCAAACCTCATATAAATTTTCGTTCGGTTTCATCAAACCCATCCTAATTTCTTCAAACCCATGCTAAATATGTCAAACCTCACATAAATTTTCGTTCGGATTCATCAAACCCATCCTAATTTCGTCAAACCCATGCTAAATATGTCAAACCTCACATAAATTTTCAAACCACATAAATTTTCGTTCGGTTTCATCAAACCCATCCTAATTTCTTCAAACCCATGCTAATTTGCTCAAACCTCAGATAAATTTTCAAACCTCATAAATTTTCGTTCGGATTCATCAAACCCATCCTAATTTCGTCAAACCCATGCTAATTTTGTCAAACCTCACATAAATTTTCAAACCTCACATAAATTTTCGTTCGGTTTCATCAAACCCATCCTAATTTCTTCAAACCCATGCTAAATTGCTCAAACCTCACATAAATTTTCGTTCGGATTCATCAAACCCATCCTAATTTCGTCAAACCCATGCTAATTTTGTCAAACCTCACATAAATTTTCAAACCTCACATAAATTTTCGTTCGGATTCATCAAACCCATCCTAATTTCGTCAAACCCATGCTAAATATGTCAAACCTCACATAAATTTTCAAACCACATAAATTTTCGTTCGGTTTCATCAATCCCATCCTAATTTCTTCAAACCCATGCTAAATTGCTCAAACCTCACATAAATTTTCGTTCGGATTCATCAAACCCATCCTAATTTCGTCAAACCCATGCTAAATATGTCAAACCTCACATAAATTTTCAAACCACATAAATTTTCGTTCGGTTTCATCAAACCCATCCTAATTTCTTCAAACCCATGCTAAATTGCTCAAACCTCACATAAATTTTCAAACCACATAAATTTTCGTTCGGTTTCATCAAACCCATCCTAATTTCTTCAAACCCATGCTAAATTGCTCAAACCTCACATAAATTTTCGTTCGGTTTCATCAAACCCATCCTAATTTCGTCAAACCCATGCTAAATATGTCAAACCTCACATAAATTTTCAAACCACATAAATTTTCGTTCGGTTTCATCAAACCCATCCTAATTTCT
This sequence comes from Rutpela maculata, assembly GCA_936432065.2. Classification (NCBI taxonomy): domain Eukaryota; kingdom Metazoa; phylum Arthropoda; class Insecta; order Coleoptera; family Cerambycidae; genus Rutpela; species Rutpela maculata. The sequence goes on from CAKZFB020000033.1 coordinate 62,454, forward strand.
TCAAACCCATGCTAATTTGCTCAAACCTCAGATAAATTTTCAAACCTCATAAATTTTCGTTCGGATTCATCAAACCCATCCTAATTTCGTCAAACCCATGCTAATTTTGTCAAACCTCACATAAATTTTCAAACCTCACATAAATTTTCGTTCGGTTTCATCAAACCCATCCTAATTTCTTCAAACCCATGCTAAATTGCTCAAACCTCACATAAATTTTCGTTCGGATTCATCAAACCCATCCTAATTTCGTCAAACCCATGCTAAATATGTCAAACCTCACATAAATTTTCAAACCACATAAATTTTCGTTCGGTTTCATCAAACCCATCCTAATTTCTTCAAACCCATGCTAATTTGCTCAAACCTCAGATAAATTTTCAAACCTCATAAATTTTCGTTCGGATTCATCAAACCCATCCTAATTTCGTCAAACCCATGCTAAATATGTCAAACCTCACATAAATTTTCAAACCACATAAATTTTCGTTCGGTTTCATCAAACCCATCCTAATTTCTTCAAACCCATGCTAAATTGCTCAAACCTCAGATAAATTTTCAAACCTCACATAAATTTTCGTTCGGTTTCATCAAACCCATCCTAATTTCTTCAAACCCATGCTAAATTGCTCAAACCTCACATAAATTTTCGTTCGGATTCATCAAACCCATCCTAATTTCGTCAAACCCATGCTAAATATGTCAAACCTCACATAAATTTTCAAACCACATAAATTTTCGTTCGGTTTCATCAATCCCATCCTAATTTCTTCAAACCCATGCTAAATTGCTCAAACCTCACATAAATTTTCGTTCGGATTCATCAAACCCATCCTAATTTCGTCAAACCCATGCTAAATATGTCAAACCTCACATAAATTTTCAAACCACATAAATTTTCGTTCGGTTTCATCAAACCCATCCTAATTTCTTCAAACCCATGCTAAATTGCTCAAACCTCACATAAATTTTCAAACCACATAAATTTTCGTTCGGTTTCATCAAACCCATCCTAATTTCTTCAAACCCATGCTAAATTGCTCAAACCTCACATAAATTTTCGTTCGGTTTCATCAAACCCATCCTAATTTCGTCAAACCCATGCTAAATATGTCAAACCTCACATAAATTTTCAAACCACATAAATTTTCGTTCGGTTTCATCAAACCCATCCTAATTTCTTCAAACCCATGCTAAATTGCTCAAACCTCAGATAAATTTTCAAACCACATAAATTTTCGTTCGGTTTCATCTAACCCATCCTAATTTCGTCAAACCCATGCTAAATATGTCAAACCTCACATAAATTTTCAAACCACATAAATTTTCGTTCGGTTTCATCAAACCCATCCTAATTTCTTCAAACCCATGCCAATTTGCTCAAACCTCAGATAAATTTTCAAACCTCATAAATTTTCGTTCGGATTCATCAAACCCATCCTAATTTCGTCAAACCCATGCTAATTTTGTCAAACCTCACATAAATTTTCAAACCTCACATAAATTTTCGTTCGGTTTCATCAAACCCATCCTAATTTCTTCAAACCCACGCTAAATTGCTCAAACCTCACATAAATTTTCAAACCACATAAATTTTCGTTCGGTTTCATCAAACCCATCCTAATTTCTTCAAACCCATGCTAAATTGCTCAAACCTCAGATAAATTTTCAAACCACATAAATTTTCGTTCGGTTTCATCAAACCCATCCTAATTTCGTCAAACCCATGCTAAATATGTCAAACCTCACATAAATTTTCAAACCACATAAATTTTCGTTCGGTTTCATCAAACCCATCCTAATTTCTTCAAACCCATGCTAAATTGCTCAAACCTCACATAAATTTTCGTTCGGATTCATCAAACCCATCCTAATTTCGTCAAACCCATGCTAAATATGTCAAACCTCACATAAATTTTCAAACCACATAAATTTTCGTTCGGTTTCATCAAACCCATCCTAATTTCTTCAAACCCATGCTAAATTGCTCAAACCTCAGATAAATTTTCAAACCACATAAATTTTCGGTCGGTTTCATCAAACCCATCCTAATTTCGTCAAACCCATGCTAAATATGTCAAACCTCACATAAATTTTCAAACCACACATAAATTTTCGTTCGGTTTCATCAAACCCATCCTAATTTCTTCAAACCCACGCTAAATTGCTCAAACCTCACCTAAATTTTCAAACCACATAAATTTTCGTTCGGTTTCATCAAACCCATCCTAATTTCTTCAAACCCATGCTAAATTGCTCAAACCTCACATAAATTTTCGTTCGGATTCATCAAACCCATCCTAATTTCGTCAAACCCATGCTAAATATGTCAAACCTCACATAAATTTTCAAACCACATACATTTTCGTTCGGTTTCATCAAACACATCCTAATTTCTTCAAACCCATGCTAAATATGTCAAACCTCACATAAATTTTCAAACCACATAAATTTTCGTTCGGTTTCATCAAACCCATCCTAATTTCTTCAAACCCATGCTAAATTGCTCAAACCTCACATAAATTTTCGTTCGGATTCATCAAACCCATCCTAATTTCGTCAAACCCATGCTAAATATGTCAAACCTCACATAAATTTTCAAACCACATAAATTTTCGTTCGGTTTCATCAAACCCATCCTAATTTCTTCAAACCCATGCTAAATTGCTCAAACCTCAGATAAATTTTCAAACCACATAAATTTTCGTTCGGTTTCATCAAACCCATCCTAATTTCGTCAAACCCATGCTAAATATGTCAAACCTCACATAAATTTTCAAACCACATAAATTTTCGTTCGGTTTCATCAAACCCATCCTAATTTCTTCAAACCCATGCTAATTTGCTCAAACCTCAGATAAATTTTCAAACCTCATAAATTTTCGTTCGGATTCATCAAACCCATCCTAATTTCGTCAAACCCATGCTAATTTTGTCAAACCTCACATAAATTTTCAAACCTCACATAAATTTTCGTTCGGTTTCATCAAACCCATCCTAATTTCTTCAAACCCACGCTAAATTGCTCAAACCTCACATAAATTTTCAAACCACATAAATTTTCGTTCGGTTTCATCAAACCCATCCTAATTTCTTCAAACCCATGCTAAATTGCTCAAACCTCACATAAATTTTCGTTCGGATTCATCAAACCCATCCTAATTTCGTCAAACCCATGCTAAATATGTCAAACCTCACATAAATTTTCAAACCACATACATTTTCGTTCGGTTTCATCAAACCCATCCTAATTTCTTCAAACCCATGCTAAATTGCTCAAACCTCACATAAATTTTCAAACCACATAAATTTTCGTTCGGTTTCATCAAACCCATCCTAATTTCTTCAAACCCATGCTAAATTGCTCAAACCTCAGATAAATTTTCAAACCACATAAATTTTCGTTCGGTTTCATCAAACCCATCCTAATTTCTTCAAACCCATGCTAAATTGCTCAAACCTCAGATAAATTTTCAAACCACATAAATTTTCGTTCGGTTTCATCAAACCCATCCTAATTTCGTCAAACCCATGCTAAATATGTCAAACCTCACATAAATTTTCAAACCACATAAATTTTCGTTCGGTTTCATCAAACCCATCCTAATTTCTTCAAACCCATGCTAAATTGCTCAAACCTCAGATAAATTTTCAAACCACATAAATTTTCGTTCGGTTTCATCAAAGCCATCCTAATTTCGTCAAACCCATGCTAAATATGTCAAACCTCACATAAATTTTCAAACCACATAAATTTTCGTTCGGTTTCATCAAACCCATCCTAATTTCTTCAAACCCATGCTAATTTGCTCAAACCTCAGATAAATTTTCAAACCTCATAAATTTTCGTTCGGATTCATCAAACCCATCCTAATTTCGTCAAACCCATGCTAATTTTGTCAAACCTCACATAAATTTTCAAACCTCACATAAATTTTCGTTCGGTTTCATCAAACCCATCCTAATTTCTTCAAACCCATGCTAAATTGCTCAAACCTCACATAAATTTTCGTTCGGATTCATCAAACCCATCCTAATTTCGTCAAACCCATGCTAAATATGTCAAACCTCACATAAATTTTCAAACCACATAAATTTTCGTTCGGTTTCATCAAACCCATCCTAATTTCTTCAAACCCATGCTAATTTGCTCAAACCTCAGATAAATTTTCAAACCTCATAAATTTTCGTTCGGATTCATCAAACCCATCCTAATTTCGTCAAACCCATGCTAATTTTGTCAAACCTCACATAAATTTTCAAACCTCACATAAATTTTCGTTCGGTTTCATCAAACCCATCCTAATTTCTTCAAACCCATGCTAAATTGCTCAAACCTCACATAAATTTTCGTTCGGATTCATCAAACCCATCCTAATTTCGTCAAACCCATGCTAAATATGTCAAACCTCACATAAATTTTCAAACCACATAAATTTTCGTTCGGTTTCATCAAACCCATCCTAATTTCTTCAAACCCATGCTAATTTGCTCAAACCTCAGATAAATTTTCAAACCTCATAAATTTTCGTTCGGATTCATCAAACCCATCCTAATTTCGTCAAACCCATGCTAATTTTGTCAAACCTCACATAAATTTTCAAACCTCACATAAATTTTCGTTCGGTTTCATCAAACCCATCCTAATTTCTTCAAACCCATGCTAAATTGCTCAAACCTCACATAAATTTTCGTTCGGATTCATCAAACCCATCCTAATTTCGTCAAACCCATGCTAAATATGTCAAACCTCACATAAATTTTCAAACCACATAAATTTTCGTTCGGTTTCATCAATCCCATCCTAATTTCTTCAAACCCATGATAAATTGCTCAAACCTCACATAAATTTTCGTTCGGATTCATCAAACCCATCCTAATTTCGTCAAACCCATGCTAAATATGTCAAACCTCACATAAATTTTCAAACCACATAAATTTTCGTTCGGTTTCATCAAACCCATCCTAATTTCTTCAAACCCATGCTAAATTGCTCAAACCTCAGATAAATTTTCAAACCACATAAATTTTCGTTCGGTTTCATCTAACCCATCCTAATTTCGTCAAACCCATGCTAAATATGTCAAACCTCACATAAATTTTCAAACCACATAAATTTTCGTTCGGTTTCATCAAACCCATCCTAATTTCTTCAAACCCATGCCAATTTGCTCAAACCTCAGATAAATTTTCAAACCTCATAAATTTTCGTTCGGATTCATCAAACCCATCCTAATTTCGTCAAACCCATGCTAATTTTGTCAAACCTCACATAAATTTTCAAACCTCACATAAATTTTCGTTCGGTTTCATCAAACCCATCCTAATTTCTTCAAACCCACGCTAAATTGCTCAAACCTCACATAAATTTTCAAACCACATAAATTTTCGTTCGGTTTCATCAAACCCATCCTAATTTCTTCAAACCCATGCTAAATTGCTCAAACCTCAGATAAATTTTCAAACCACATAAATTTTCGTTCGGTTTCATCAAACCCATCCTAATTTCGTCAAACCCATGCTAAATATGTCAAACCTCACATAAATTTTCAAACCACATAAATTTTCGTTCGGTTTCATCAAACCCATCCTAATTTCTTCAAACCCATGCTAAATTGCTCAAACCTCACATAAATTTTCGTTCGGATTCATCAAACCCATCCTAATTTCGTCAAACCCATGCTAAATATGTCAAACCTCACATAAATTTTCAAACCACATAAATTTTCGTTCGGTTTCATCAAACCCATCCTAATTTCTTCAAACCCATGCTAAATTGCTCAAACCTCAGATAAATTTTCAAACCACATAAATTTTCGTTCGGTTTCATCAAACCCATCCTAATTTCGTCAAACCCATGCTAAATATGTCAAACCTCACATAAATTTTCAAACCACATAAATTTGCGTTCGGTTTCATCAAACCCATCCTAATTTCTTCAAACCCATGCTAATTTGCTCAAACCTCAGATAAATTTTCAAACCTCATAAATTTTCGTTCGGATTCATCAAACCCATCCTAATTTCGTCAAACCCATGCTAATTTTGTCAAACCTCACATAAATTTTCAAACCTCACATAAATTTTCGTTCGGTTTCATCAAACCCATCCTAATTTCTTCAAACCCACGCTAAATTGCTCAAACCTCACCTAAATTTTCAAACCACATAAATTTTCGTTCGGTTTCATCAAACCCATCCTAATTTCTTCAAACCCATGCTAAATTGCTCAAACCTCACATAAATTTTCGTTCGGATTCATCAAACCCATCCTAATTTCGTCAAACCCATGCTAAATATGTCAAACCTCACATAAATTTTCAAACCACATACATTTTCGTTCGGTTTCATCAAACACATCCTAATTTCTTCAAACCCATGCTAAATATGTCAAACCTCACATAAATTTTCAAACCACATAAATTTTCGTTCGGTTTCATCAAACCCATCCTAATTTCTTCAAACCCATGCTAAATTGCTCAAACCTCACATAAATTTTCGTTCGGATTCATCAAACCCATCCTAATTTCGTCAAACCCATGCTAAATATGTCAAACCTCACATAAATTTTCAAACCACATAAATTTTCGTTCGGTTTCATCAAACCCATCCTAATTTCTTCAAACCCATGCTAAATTGCTCAAACCTCAGATAAATTTTCAAACCACATAAATTTTCGTTCGGTTTCATCAAACCCATCCTAATTTCGTCAAACCCATGCTAAATATGTCAAACCTCACATAAATTTTCAAACCACATAAATTTTCGTTCGGTTTCATCAAACCCATCCTAATTTCTTCAAACCCATGCTAATTTGCTCAAACCTCAGATAAATTTTCAAACCTCATAGATTTTCGTTCGGATTCATCAAACCCATCCTAATTTCGTCAAACCCATGCTAATTTTGTCAAACCTCACATAAATTTTCAAACCTCACATAAATTTTCGTTCGGTTTCATCAAACCCATCCTAATTTCTTCAAACCCACGCTAAATTGCTCAAACCTCACATAAATTTTCAAACCACATAAATTTTCGTTCGGTTTCATCAAACCCATCCTAATTTCTTCAAACCCATGCTAAATTGCTCAAACCTCACATAAATTTTCGTTCGAATTCATCAAACCCATCCTAATTTCGTCAAACCCATGCTAAATATGTCAAACCTCACATAAATTTTCAAACCACATACATTTTCGTTCGGTTTCATCAAACCCATCCTAATTTCTTCAAACCCATGCTAAATTGCTCAAACCTCACATAAATTTTCAAACCACATAAATTTTCGTTCGGTTTCATCAAACCCATCCTAATTTCTTCAAACCCATGCTAAATTGCTCAAACCTCAGATAAATTTTCAAACCACATAAATTTTCGTTCGGTTTCATCAAACCCATCCTAATTTCTTCAAACCCATGCTAAATTGCTCAAACCTCAGATAAATTTTCAAACCACATAAATTTTCGTTCGGTTTCATCAAACCCATCCTAATTTCGTCAAACCCATGCTAAATATGTCAAACCTCACATAAATTTTCAAACCACATAAATTTTCGTTCGGTTTCATCAAACCCATCCTAATTTCTTCAAACCCATGCTAAATTGCTCAAACCTCAGATAAATTTTCAAACCACATAAATTTTCGTTCGGTTTCATCAAAGCCATCCTAATTTCGTCAAACCCATGCTAAATATGTCAAACCTCACATAAATTTTCAAACCACATAAATTTTCGTTCGGTTTCATCAAACCCATCCTAATTTCTTCAAACCCATGCTAATTTGCTCAAACCTCAGATAAATTTTCAAACCTCATAAATTTTCGTTCGGATTCATCAAACCCATCCTAATTTCGTCAAACCCATGCTAAATTGCTCAAACCTCACATAAATTTTCGTTCGGATTCATCAAACCCATCCTAATTTCGTCAAACCCATGCTAAATATGTCAAACCTCACATAAATTTTCAAACCACATAAATTTTCGTTCGGTTTCATCAAACCCATCCTAATTTCTTCAAACCCATGCTAAATTGCTCAAACCTCAGATAAATTTTCAAACCACATAAATTTTCGTTCGGTTTCATCAAACCCATCCTAATTTCGTCAAACCCATGCTAAATATGTCAAACCTCACATAAATTTTCAAACCACATAAATTTTCGTTCGGTTTCATCAAACCCATCCTAATTTCTTCAAACCCATGCTAATTTGCTCAAACCTCAGATAAATTTTCAAACCTCATAAATTTTCGTTCGGATTCATCAAACCCATCCTAATTTCGTCAAACCCATGCTAATTTTGTCAAACCTCACATAAATTTTCAAACCTCACATAAATTTTCGTTCGGTTTCATCAAACCCATCCTAATTTCTTCAAACCCACGCTAAATTGCTCAAACCTCACATAAATTTTCAAACCACATAAATTTTCGTTCGGTTTCATCAAACCCATCCTAATTTCTTCAAACCCATGCTAAATTGCTCAAACCTCACATAAATTTTCGTTCGGATTCATCAAACCCATCCTAATTTCGTCAAACCCATGCTAAATATGTCAAACCTCACATAAATTTTCAAACCACATACATTTTCGTTCGGTTTCATCAAACCCATCCTAATTTCTTCAAACCCATGCTAAATTGCTCAAACCTCACATAAATTTTCAAACCACATAAATTTTCGTTCGGTTTCATCAAACCCATCCTAATTTCTTCAAACCCATGCTAAATTGCTCAAACCTCAGATAAATTTTCAAACCACATAAATTTTCGTTCGGTTTCATCAAACCCATCCTAATTTCTTCAAACCCATGCTAAATTGCTCAAACCTCAGATAAATTTTCAAACCACATAAATTTTCGTTCGGTTTCATCAAACCCATCCTAATTTCGTCAAACCCATGCTAAATATGTCAAACCTCACATAAATTTTCAAACCACATAAATTTTCGTTCGGTTTCATCAAACCCATCCTAATTTCTTCAAACCCATGCTAAATTGCTCAAACCTCAGATAAATTTTCGTTCGGTTTCATCAAAGCCATCCTAATTTCGTCAAACCCATGCTAAATATGTCAAACCTCACATAAATTTTCAAACCACATAAATTTTCGTTCGGTTTCATCAAACCCATCCTAATTTCTTCAAACCCATGCTAATTTGCTCAAACCTCAGATAAATTTTCAAACCTCATAAATTTTCGTTCGGATTCATCAAACCCATCCTAATTTCGTCAAACCCATGCTAATTTTGTCAAACCTCACATAAATTTTCAAACCTCACATAAATTTTCGTTCGGTTTCATCAAACCCATCCTAATTTCTTCAAACCCATGCTAAATTGCTCAAACCTCACATAAATTTTCGTTCGGATTCATCAAACCCATCCTAATTTCGTCAAACCCATGCTAAATATGTCAAACCTCACATAAATTTTCAAACCACATAAATTTTCGTTCGGTTTCATCAAACCCATCCTAATTTCTTCAAACCCATGCTAATTTGCTCAAACCTCAGATAAATTTTCAAACCTCATAAATTTTCGTTCGGATTCATCAAACCCATCCTAATTTCGTCAAACCCATGCTAATTTTGTCAAACCTCACATAAATTTTCAAACCTCACATAAATTTTCGTTCGGTTTCATCAAACCCATCCTAATTTCTTCAAACCCATGCTAAATTGCTCAAACCTCACATAAATTTTCGTTCGGATTCATCAAACCCATCCTAATTTCGTCAAACCCATGCTAATTTTGTCAAACCTCACATAAATTTTCAAACCTCACATAAATTTTCGTTCGGTTTCATCAAACCCATCCTAATTTCTTCAAACCCATGCTAAATTGCTCAAACTTCACATAAATTTTCGTTCGGATTCATCAAACCCATCCTAATTTCGTCAAACCCATGCTAAATATGTCAAACCTCACATAAATTTTCAAACCACATAAATTTTCGTTCGGTTTCATCAAACCCATCCTAATTTCTTCAAACCCATGCTAATTTGCTCAAACCTCAGATAAATTTTCAAACCTCATAAATTTTCGTTCGGATTCATCAAACCCATCCTAATTTCGTCAAACCCATGCTAAATATGTCAAACCTCACATAAATTTTCAAACCACATAAATTTTCGTTCGGTTTCATCAAACCCATCCTAATTTCTTCAAACCCATGCTAAATTGCTCAAACCTCAGATAAATTTTCAAACCACATAAATTTTCGTTCGGTTTCATCAAACCCATCCTAATTTCGTCAAACCCATGCTAAATATGTCAAACCTCACATAAATTTTCAAACCACATAAATTTTCGTTCGGTTTCATCAAACCCATCCTAATTTCTTCAAACCCATGCTAAATTGCTCAAACCTCAGATAAATTTTCAAACCACATAAATTTTCGTTCGGTTTCATCAAACCCATCCTAATTTCTTCAAACCCATGCTAAATTGCTCAAACCTCAGATAAATTTTCAAACCACATAAATTTTCGTTCGGTTTCATCAAACCCATCCTAATTTCGTCAAACCCATGCTAAATATGTCAAACCTCACATAAATTTTCAAACCACATAAATTTTCGTTCGGTTTCATCAAACCCATCCTAATTTCTTCAAACCCATGCTAAATTGCTCAAACCTCAGATAAATTTTCAAACCACATAAATTTTCGTTCGGTTTCATCAAACCCATCCTAATTTCGTCAAACCCATGCTAAATATGTCAAACCTCACATAAATTTTCAAACCACATAAATTTTCGTTCGGTTTCATCAAACCCATCCTAATTTCTTCAAACCCATGCTAATTTGCTCAAACCTCAGATAAATTTTCAAACCTCATAAATTTTCGTTCGGATTCATCAAACCCATCCTAATTTCGTCAAACCCATGCTAATTTTGTCAAACCTCACATAAATTTTCAAACCACATAAATTTTCGTTCGGTTTCATCAAACCCATCCTAATTTCTTCAAACCCATGCTAAATTGCTCAAACCTCACATAAATTTTCGTTCGGATTCATCAAACCCATCCTAATTTCGTCAAACCCATGCTAAATATGTCAAACCTCACATAAATTTTCAAACCACATAAATTTTCGTTCGGTTTCATCAAACCCATCCTAATTTCTTCAAACCCATGCTAATTTGCTCAAACCTCAGATAAATTTTCAAACCTCATAAATTTTCGTTCGGATTCATCAAACCCATCCTAATTTCGTCAAACCCATGCTAATTTTGTCAAACCTCACATAAATTTTCAAACCTCACATAAATTTTCGTTCGGTTTCATCAAACCCATCCTAATTTCTTCAAACCCATGCTAAATTGCTCAAACCTCACATAAATTTTCGTTCGGATTCATCAAACCCATCCTAATTTCGTCAAACCCATGCTAATTTTGTCAAACCTCACATAAATTTTCAAACCTCACATAAATTTTCGTTCGGTTTCATCAAACCCATCCTAATTTCTTCAAACCCATGCTAAATTGCTCAAACCTCACATAAATTTTCGTTCGGATTCATCAAACCCATCCTAATTTCGTCAAACCCATGCTAAATATGTCAAACCTCACATAAATTTTCAAACCACATAAATTTTCGTTCGGTTTCATCAATCCCATCCTAATTTCTTCAAACCCATGCTAAATTGCTCAAACCTCACATAAATTTTCGTTCGGATTCATCAAACCCATCCTAATTTCGTCAAACCCATGCTAAATATGTCAAACCTCACATAAATTTTCAAACCACATAAATTTTCGTTCGGTTTCATCAAACCCATCCTAATTTCTTCAAACCCATGCTAAATTGCTCAAACCTCACATAAATTTTCAAACCACATAAATTTTCGTTCGGTTTCATCAAACCCATCCTAATTTCTTCAAACCCATGCTAAATTGCTCAAACCTCACATAAATTTTCGTTCGGTTTCATCAAACCCATCCTAATTTCGTCAAACCCATGCTAAATATGTCAAACCTCACATAAATTTTCAAACCACATAAATTTTCGTTCGGTTTCATCAAACCCATCCTAATTTCTTCAAACCCATGCTAATTTGCTCAAACCTCAGATAAATTTTCAAACCTCATAAATTTTCGTTCGGATTCATCAAACCCATCCTAATTTCGTCAAACCCATGCTAATTTTGTCAAACCTCACAAATTTTCAAACCTCACATAAATTTTCGTTCGGTTTCATCAAACCCATCCTAATTTCTTCAAACCCATGCTAAATTGCTCAAACCTCACATAAATTTTCGTTCGGATTCATCAAACCCATCCTAATTTCGTCAAACCCATGCTACATATGTCAAACCTCACATAAATTTTCAAACCACATAAATTTTCGTTCGGTTTCATCAAACCCATCCTAATTTCTTCAAACCCATGCTAATTTGCTCAAACCCCAGATAAATTTTCAAACCTCATAAATTTTCGTTCGGATTCATCAAACCCATCCTAATTTCGTCAAACCCATGCTAAATATGTCAAACCTCACATAAATTTTCAAACCACATAAATTTTCGTTCGGTTTCATCAAACCCATCCTAATTTCTTCAAACCCATGCTAAATTGCTCAAACCTCAGATAAATTTTCAAACCTCACATAAATTTTCGTTCGGTTTCATCAAACCCATCCTAATTTCTTCAAACCCATGCTAAATTGTTCAAACCTCACATAAATTTTCGTTCGGATTCATCAAACCCATCCTAATTTCGTCAAACCCATGCTAAATATGTCAAACCTCACATAAATTTTCAAACCACATAAATTTTCGTTCGGTTTCATCAAACCCATCCTAATTTCTTCAAACCCATGCTAAATTGCTCAAACCTCACATAAATTTTCAAACCACATAAATTTTCGTTCGGTTTCATCAAACCCATCCTAATTTCTTCAAACCCATGCTAAATTGCTCAAACCTCAGATAAATTTTCAAACCACATAAATTTTCGTTCGGTTTCATCAAACCCATCCTAATTTCGTCAAACCCATGCTAAATATGTCAAACCTCACATAAATTTTCAAACCACATAAATTTTCGTTCGGTTTCATCAAACCCATCCTAATTTCTTCAAACCCATGCTAAATTGCTCAAACCTCAGATAAATTTTCAAACCACATAAATTTTCGTTCGGTTTCATCAAACCCATCCTAATTTCGTCAAACCCATGCTAAATATGTCAAACCTCACATAAATTTTCAAACCACATAAATTTTCGTTCGGTTTCATCAAACCCATCCTAATTTCTTCAAACCCATGCTAATTTGCTCAAACCTCAGATAAATTTTCAAACCTCATAAATTTTCGTTCGGATTCATCAAACCCATCCTAATTTCGTCAAACCCATGCTAATTTTGTCAAACCTCACATAAATTTTCAAACCTCATATAAATTTTCGTTCGGTTTCATCAAACCCATCCTAATTTCTTCAAACCCATGCTAAATATGTCAAACCTCACATAAATTTTCGTTCGGATTCATCAAACCCATCCTAATTTCGTCAAACCCATGCTAAATATGTCAAACCTCACATAAATTTTCAAACCACATAAATTTTCGTTCGGTTTCATCAAACCCATCCTAATTTCTTCAAACCCATGCTAAATTGCTCAAACCTCAGATAAATTTTCAAACCACATAAATTTTCGTTCGGTTTCATCAAAGCCATCCTAATTTCGTCAAACCCATGCTAAATATGTCAAACCTCACATAAATTTTCAAACCACATAAATTTTCGTTCGGTTTCATCAAACCCATCCTAATTTCGTCAAACCCATGCTAAATATGTCAAACCTCACATAAATTTTCAAACCACATAAATTTTCGTTCGGTTTCATCAAACCCATCCTAATTTCTTCAAACCCATGCTAAATTGCTCAAACCTCAGATAAATTTTCAAACCACATAAATTTTCGTTCGGTTTCATCAAAGCCATCCTAATTTCGTCAAACCCATGCTAAATATGTCAAACCTCACATAAATTTTCAAACCACATAAATTTTCGTTCGGTTTCATCAAACCCATCCTAATTTCTTCAAACCCATGCTAATTTGCTCAAACCTCAGATAAATTTTCAAACCTCATAAATTTTCGTTCGGATTCATCAAACCCATCCTAATTTCGTCAAACCCATGCTAATTTTGTCAAACCTCACATAAATTTTCAAACCTCACATAAATTTTCGTTCGGTTTCATCAAACCCATCCTAATTTCTTCAAACCCATGCTAAATTGCTCAAACCTCACATAAATTTTCGTTCGGATTCATCAAACCCATCCTAATTTCGTCAAACCCATGCTAAATATGTCAAACCTCACATAAATTTTCAAACCACATAAATTTTCGTTCGGTTTCATCAAACCCATCCTAATTTCTTCAAACCCATGCTAATTTGCTCAAACCTCAGATAAATTTTCAAACCTCATAAATTTTCGTTCGGATTCATCAAACCCATCCTAATTTCGTCAAACCCATGCTAATTTTGTCAAACCTCACATAAATTTTCAAACCTCACATAAATTTTCGTTCGGTTTCATCAAACCCATCCTAATTTCTTCAAACCCATGCTAAATTGCTCAAACCTCACATAAATTTTCGTTCGGATTCATCAAACCCATCCTAATTTCGTCAAACCCATGCTAAATATGTCAAACCTCACATAAATTTTCAAACCACATAAATTTTCGTTCGGTTTCATCAAACCCATCCTAATTTCTTCAAACCCATGCTAATTTGCTCAAACCTCAGATAAATTTTCAAACCTCATAAATTTTCGTTCGGATTCATCAAACCCATCCTAATTTCGTCAAACCCATGCTAATTTTGTCAAACCTCACATAAATTTTCAAACCTCACATAAATTTTCGTTCGGTTTCATCAAACCCATCCTAATTTCTTCAAACCCATGCTAAATTGCTCAAACCTCACATAAATTTTCGTTCGGATTCATCAAACCCATCCTAATTTCGTCAAACCCATGCTAAATATGTCAAACCTCACATAAATTTTCAAACCACATAAATTTTCGTTCGGTTTCATCAATCCCATCCTAATTTCTTCAAACCCATGATAAATTGCTCAAACCTCACATAAATTTTCGTTCGGATTCATCAAACCCATCCTAATTTCGTCAAACCCATGCTAAATATGTCAAACCTCACATAAATTTTCAAACCACATAAATTTTCGTTCGGTTTCATCAAACCCATCCTAATTTCTTCAAACCCATGCTAAATTGCTCAAACCTCAGATAAATTTTCAAACCACATAAATTTTCGTTCGGTTTCATCTAACCCATCCTAATTTCGTCAAACCCATGCTAAATATGTCAAACCTCACATAAATTTTCAAACCACATAAATTTTCGTTCGGTTTCATCAAACCCATCCTAATTTCTTCAAACCCATGCCAATTTGCTCAAACCTCAGATAAATTTTCAAACCTCATAAATTTTCGTTCGGATTCATCAAACCCATCCTAATTTCGTCAAACCCATGCTAATTTTGTCAAACCTCACATAAATTTTCAAACCTCACATAAATTTTCGTTCGGTTTCATCAAACCCATCCTAATTTCTTCAAACCCACGCTAAATTGCTCAAACCTCACATAAATTTTCAAACCACATAAATTTTCGTTCGGTTTCATCAAACCCATCCTAATTTCTTCAAACCCATGCTAAATTGCTCAAACCTCAGATAAATTTTCAAACCACATAAATTTTCGTTCGGTTTCATCAAACCCATCCTAATTTCGTCAAACCCATGCTAAATATGTCAAACCTCACATAAATTTTCAAACCACATAAATTTTCGTTCGGTTTCATCAAACCCATCCTAATTTCTTCAAACCCATGCTAAATTGCTCAAACCTCACATAAATTTTCGTTCGGATTCATCAAACCCATCCTAATTTCGTCAAACCCATGCTAAATATGTCAAACCTCACATAAATTTTCAAACCACATAAATTTTCGTTCGGTTTCATCAAACCCATCCTAATTTCTTCAAACCCATGCTAAATTGCTCAAACCTCAGATAAATTTTCAAACCACATAAATTTTCGTTCGGTTTCATCAAACCCATCCTAATTTCGTCAAACCCATGCTAAATATGTCAAACCTCACATAAATTTTCAAACCACATAAATTTTCGTTCGGTTTCATCAAACCCATCCTAATTTCTTCAAACCCATGCTAATTTGCTCAAACCTCAGATAAATTTTCAAACCTCATAAATTTTCGTTCGGATTCATCAAACCCATCCTAATTTCGTCAAACCCATGCTAATTTTGTCAAACCTCACATAAATTTTCAAACCTCACATAAATTTTCGTTCGGTTTCATCAAACCCATCCTAATTTCTTCAAACCCACGCTAAATTGCTCAAACCTCACCTAAATTTTCAAACCACATAAATTTTCGTTCGGTTTCATCAAACCCATCCTAATTTCTTCAAACCCATGCTAAATTGCTCAAACCTCACATAAATTTTCGTTCGGATTCATCAAACCCATCCTAATTTCGTCAAACCCATGCTAAATATGTCAAACCTCACATAAATTTTCAAACCACATACATTTTCGTTCGGTTTCATCAAACACATCCTAATTTCTTCAAACCCATGCTAAATATGTCAAACCTCACATAAATTTTCAAACCACATAAATTTTCGTTCGGTTTCATCAAACCCATCCTAATTTCTTCAAACCCATGCTAAATTGCTCAAACCTCACATAAATTTTCGTTCGGATTCATCAAACCCATCCTAATTTCGTCAAACCCATGCTAAATATGTCAAACCTCACATAAATTTTCAAACCACATAAATTTTCGTTCGGTTTCATCAAACCCATCCTAATTTCTTCAAACCCATGCTAATTTGCTCAAACCTCAGATAAATTTTCAAACCTCATAAATTTTCGTTCGGATTCATCAAACCCATCCTAATTTCGTCAAACCCATGCTAATTTTGTCAAACCTCACATAAATTTTCAAACCTCACATAAATTTTCGTTCGGTTTCATCAAACCCATCCTAATTTCTTCAAACCCACGCTAAATTGCTCAAACCTCACATAAATTTTCAAACCACATAAATTTTCGTTCGGTTTCATCAAACCCATCCTAATTTCTTCAAACCCATGCTAAATTGCTCAAACCTCACATAAATTTTCGTTCGGATTCATCAAACCCATCCTAATTTCGTCAAACCCATGCTAAATATGTCAAACCTCACATAAATTTTCAAACCACATACATTTTCGTTCGGTTTCATCAAACCCATCCTAATTTCTTCAAACCCATGCTAAATTGCTCAAACCTCACATAAATTTTCAAACCACATAAATTTTCGTTCGGTTTCATCAAACCCATCCTAATTTCTTCAAACCCATGCTAAATTGCTCAAACCTCAGATAAATTTTCAAACCACATAAATTTTCGTTCGGTTTCATCAAACCCATCCTAATTTCTTCAAACCCATGCTAAATTGCTCAAACCTCAGATAAATTTTCAAACCACATAAATTTTCGTTCGGTTTCATCAAACCCATCCTAATTTCGTCAAACCCATGCTAAATATGTCAAACCTCACATAAATTTTCAAACCACATAAATTTTCGTTCGGTTTCATCAAACCCATCCTAATTTCTTCAAACCCATGCTAAATTGCTCAAACCTCAGATAAATTTTCAAACCACATAAATTTTCGTTCGGTTTCATCAAAGCCATCCTAATTTCGTCAAACCCATGCTAAATATGTCAAACCTCACATAAATTTTCAAACCACATAAATTTTCGTTCGGTTTCATCAAACCCATCCTAATTTCTTCAAACCCATGCTAATTTGCTCAAACCTCAGATAAATTTTCAAACCTCATAAATTTTCGTTCGGATTCATCAAACCCATCCTAATTTCGTCAAACCCATGCTAATTTTGTCAAACCTCACATAAATTTTCAAACCTCACATAAATTTTCGTTCGGTTTCATCAAACCCATCCTAATTTCTTCAAACCCATGCTAAATTGCTCAAACCTCACATAAATTTTCGTTCGGATTCATCAAACCCATCCTAATTTCGTCAAACCCATGCTAAATATGTCAAACCTCACATAAATTTTCAAACCACATAAATTTTCGTTCGGTTTCATCAAACCCATCCTAATTTCTTCAAACCCATGCTAATTTGCTCAAACCTCAGATAAATTTTCAAACCTCATAAATTTTCGTTCGGATTCATCAAACCCATCCTAATTTCGTCAAACCCATGCTAATTTTGTCAAACCTCACATAAATTTTCAAACCTCACATAAATTTTCGTTCGGTTTCATCAAACCCATCCTAATTTCTTCAAACCCATGCTAAATTGCTCAAACCTCACATAAATTTTCGTTCGGATTCATCAAACCCATCCTAATTTCGTCAAACCCATGCTAATTTTGTCAAACCTCACATAAATTTTCAAACCTCACATAAATTTTCGTTCGGTTTCATCAAACCCATCCTAATTTCTTCAAACCCATGCTAAATTGCTCAAACTTCACATAAATTTTCGTTCGGATTCATCAAACCCATCCTAATTTCGTCAAACCCATGCTAAATATGTCAAACCTCACATAAATTTTCAAACCACATAAATTTTCGTTCGGTTTCATCAAACCCATCCTAATTTCTTCAAACCCATGCTAATTTGCTCAAACCTCAGATAAATTTTCAAACCTCATAAATTTTCGTTCGGATTCATCAAACCCATCCTAATTTCGTCAAACCCATGCTAAATATGTCAAACCTCACATAAATTTTCAAACCACATAAATTTTCGTTCGGTTTCATCAAACCCATCCTAATTTCTTCAAACCCATGCTAAATTGCTCAAACCTCAGATAAATTTTCAAACCACATAAATTTTCGTTCGGTTTCATCAAACCCATCCTAATTTCGTCAAACCCATGCTAAATATGTCAAACCTCACATAAATTTTCAAACCACATAAATTTTCGTTCGGTTTCATCAAACCCATCCTAATTTCTTCAAACCCATGCTAAATTGCTCAAACCTCAGATAAATTTTCAAACCACATAAATTTTCGTTCGGTTTCATCAAACCCATCCTAATTTCTTCAAACCCATGCTAAATTGCTCAAACCTCAGATAAATTTTCAAACCACATAAATTTTCGTTCGGTTTCATCAAACCCATCCTAATTTCGTCAAACCCATGCTAAATATGTCAAACCTCACATAAATTTTCAAACCACATAAATTTTCGTTCGGTTTCATCAAACCCATCCTAATTTCTTCAAACCCATGCTAAATTGCTCAAACCTCAGATAAATTTTCAAACCACATAAATTTTCGTTCGGTTTCATCAAACCCATCCTAATTTCGTCAAACCCATGCTAAATATGTCAAACCTCACATAAATTTTCAAACCACATAAATTTTCGTTCGGTTTCATCAAACCCATCCTAATTTCTTCAAACCCATGCTAATTTGCTCAAACCTCAGATAAATTTTCAAACCTCATAAATTTTCGTTCGGATTCATCAAACCCATCCTAATTTCGTCAAACCCATGCTAATTTTGTCAAACCTCACATAAATTTTCAAACCTCACATAAATTTTCGTTCGGTTTCATCAAACCCATCCTAATTTCTTCAAACCCATGCTAAATTGCTCAAACCTCACATAAATTTTCGTTCGGATTCATCAAACCCATCCTAATTTCGTCAAACCCATGCTAAATATGTCAAACCTCACATAAATTTTCAAACCACATAAATTTTCGTTCGGTTTCATCAAACCCATCCTAATTTCTTCAAACCCATGCTAATTTGCTCAAACCTCAGATAAATTTTCAAACCTCATAAATTTTCGTTCGGATTCATCAAACCCATCCTAATTTCGTCAAACCCATGCTAATTTTGTCAAACCTCACATAAATTTTCAAACCTCACATAAATTTTCGTTCGGTTTCATCAAACCCATCCTAATTTCTTCAAACCCATGCTAAATTGCTCAAACCTCACATAAATTTTCGTTCGGATTCATCAAACCCATCCTAATTTCGTCAAACCCATGCTAATTTTGTCAAACCTCACATAAATTTTCAAACCTCACATAAATTTTCGTTCGGTTTCATCAAACCCATCCTAATTTCTTCAAACCCATGCTAAATTGCTCAAACCTCACATAAATTTTCGTTCGGATTCATCAAACCCATCCTAATTTCGTCAAACCCATGCTAAATATGTCAAACCTCACATAAATTTTCAAACCACAAATTTTCGTTCGGTTTCATCAATCCCATCCTAATTTCTTCAAACCCATGCTAAATTGCTCAAACCTCACATAAATTTTCGTTCGGATTCATCAAACCCATCCTAATTTCGTCAAACCCATGCTAAATATGTCAAACCTCACATAAATTTTCAAACCACATAAATTTTCGTTCGGTTTCATCAAACCCATCCTAATTTCTTCAAACCCATGCTAAATTGCTCAAACCTCACATAAATTTTCAAACCACATAAATTTTCGTTCGGTTTCATCAAACCCATCCTAATTTCTTCAAACCCATGCTAAATTGCTCAAACCTCACATAAATTTTCGTTCGGTTTCATCAAACCCATCCTAATTTCGTCAAACCCATGCTA
The DNA here is from genome assembly GCA_936432065.2 of Rutpela maculata. Lineage (NCBI taxonomy): Eukaryota > Metazoa > Arthropoda > Insecta > Coleoptera > Cerambycidae > Rutpela > Rutpela maculata. The sequence goes on from CAKZFB020000033.1 coordinate 83,106, forward strand.
AATATGTCAAACCTCACATAAATTTTCAAACCACATAAATTTTCGTTCGGTTTCATCAAACCCATCCTAATTTCTTCAAACCCATGCTAATTTGCTCAAACCTCAGATAAATTTTCAAACCTCATAAATTTTCGTTCGGATTCATCAAACCCATCCTAATTTCGTCAAACCCATGCTAATTTTGTCAAACCTCACAAATTTTCAAACCTCACATAAATTTTCGTTCGGTTTCATCAAACCCATCCTAATTTCTTCAAACCCATGCTAAATTGCTCAAACCTCACATAAATTTTCGTTCGGATTCATCAAACCCATCCTAATTTCGTCAAACCCATGCTAAATATGTCAAACCTCACATAAATTTTCAAACCACATAAATTTTCGTTCGGTTTCATCAAACCCATCCTAATTTCTTCAAACCCATGCTAATTTGCTCAAACCTCAGATAAATTTTCAAACCTCATAAATTTTCGTTCGGATTCATCAAACCCATCCTAATTTCGTCAAACCCATGCTAAATATGTCAAACCTCACATAAATTTTCAAACCACATAAATTTTCGTTCGGTTTCATCAAACCCATCCTAATTTCTTCAAACCCATGCTAAATTGCTCAAACCTCAGATAAATTTTCAAACCTCACATAAATTTTCGTTCGGTTTCATCAAACCCATCCTAATTTCTTCAAACCCATGCTAAATTGCTCAAACCTCACATAAATTTTCGTTCGGATTCATCAAACCCATCCTAATTTCGTCAAACCCATGCTAAATATGTCAAACCTCACATAAATTTTCAAACCACATAAATTTTCGTTCGGTTTCATCAAACCCATCCTAATTTCTTCAAACCCATGCTAAATTGCTCAAACCTCACATAAATTTTCAAACCACATAAATTTTCGTTCGGTTTCATCAAACCCATCCTAATTTCTTCAAACCCATGCTAAATTGCTCAAACCTCAGATAAATTTTCAAACCACATAAATTTTCGTTCGGTTTCATCAAACCCATCCTAATTTCGTCAAACCCATGCTAAATATGTCAAACCTCACATAAATTTTCAAACCACATAAATTTTCGTTCGGTTTCATCAAACCCATCCTAATTTCTTCAAACCCATGCTAAATTGCTCAAACCTCAGATAAATTTTCAAACCACATAAATTTTCGTTCGGTTTCATCAAACCCATCCTAATTTCGTCAAACCCATGCTAAATATGTCAAACCTCACATAAATTTTCAAACCACATAAATTTTCGTTCGGTTTCATCAAACCCATCCTAATTTCTTCAAACCCATGCTAATTTGCTCAAACCTCAGATAAATTTTCAAACCTCATAAATTTTCGTTCGGATTCATCAAACCCATCCTAATTTCGTCAAACCCATGCTAATTTTGTCAAACCTCACATAAATTTTCAAACCTCATATAAATTTTCGTTCGGTTTCATCAAACCCATCCTAATTTCTTCAAACCCATGCTAAATATGTCAAACCTCACATAAATTTTCGTTCGGATTCATCAAACCCATCCTAATTTCGTCAAACCCATGCTAAATATGTCAAACCTCACATAAATTTTCAAACCACATAAATTTTCGTTCGGTTTCATCAAACCCATCCTAATTTCTTCAAACCCATGCTAATTTGCTCAAACCTCAGATAAATTTTCAAACCTCATAAATTTTCGTTCGGATTCATCAAACCCATCCTAATTTCGTCAAACCCATGCTAATTTTGTCAAACCTCACATAAATTTTCAAACCTCACATAAATTTTCGTTCGGTTTCATCAAACCCATCCTAATTTCTTCAAACCCATGCTAAATTGCTCAAACCTCACATAAATTTTCGTTCGGATTCATCAAACCCATCCTAATTTCGTCAAACCCATGCTAATTTTGTCAAACCTCACATAAATTTTCAAACCTCACATAAATTTTCGTTCGGTTTCATCAAACCCATCCTAATTTCTTCAAACCCATGCTAAATTGCTCAAACCTCACATAAATTTTCGTTCGGATTCATCAAACCCATCCTAATTTCGTCAAACCCATGCTAAATATGTCAAACCTCACATAAATTTTCAAACCACATAAATTTTCGTTCGGTTTCATCAATCCCATCCTAATTTCTTCAAACCCATGCTAAATTGCTCAAACCTCACATAAATTTTCGTTCGGATTCATCAAACCCATCCTAATTTCGTCAAACCCATGCTAAATATGTCAAACCTCACATAAATTTTCAAACCACATAAATTTTCGTTCGGTTTCATCAAACCCATCCTAATTTCTTCAAACCCATGCTAAATTGCTCAAACCTCACATAAATTTTCAAACCACATAAATTTTCGTTCGGTTTCATCAAACCCATCGTAATTTCTTCAAACCCATGCTAAATTGCTCAAACCTCACATAAATTTTCGTTCGGTTTCATCAAACCCATCCTAATTTCGTCAAACCCATGCTAAATATGTCAAACCTCACATAAATTTTCAAACCACATAAATTTTCGTTCGGTTTCATCAAACCCATCCTATTTTCTTCAAACCCATGCTAATTTGCTCAAACCTCAGATAAATTTTCAAACCTCATAAATTTTCGTTCGGATTCATCAAACCCATCCTAATTTCGTCAAACCCATGCTAATTTTGTCAAACCTCACATAAATTTTCAAACCTCACATAAATTTTCGTTCGGTTTCATCAAACCCATCCTAATTTCTTCAAACCCATGCTAAATTGCTCAAACCTCACATAAATTTTCGTTCGGATTCATCAAACCCATCCTAATTTCGTCAAACCCATGCTAAATATGTCAAACCTCACATAAATTTTCAAACCACATAAATTTTCGTTCGGTTTCATCAAACCCATCCTAATTTCTTCAAAGCCATGCTAATTTGCTCAAACCTCAGATAAATTTTCAAACCTCATAAATTTTCGTTCGGATTCATCAAACCCATCCTAATTTCGTCAAACCCATGCTAAATATGTCAAACCTCACATAAATTTTCAAACCACATAAATTTTCGTTCGGTTTCATCAAACCCATCCTAATTTCTTCAAACCCATGCTAAATTGCTCAAACCTCAGATAAATTTTCAAACCTCACATAAATTTTCGTTCGGTTTCATCAAACCCATCCTAATTTCTTCAAACCCATGCTAAATTGCTCAAACCTCACATAAATTTTCGTTCGGATTCATCAAACCCATCCTAATTTCGTCAAACCCATGCTAAATATGTCAAACCTCACATAAATTTTCAAACCACATAAATTTTCGTTCGGTTTCATCAGACCCATCCTAATTTCTTCAAACCCATGCTAAATTGCTCAAACCTCACATAAATTTTCAAACCACATAAATTTTCGTTCGGTTTCATCAAACCCATCCTAATTTCTTCAAACCCATGCTAAATTGCTCAAACCTCAGATAAATTTTCAAACCACATAAATTTTCGTTCGGTTTCATCAAACCCATCCTAATTTCGTCAAACCCATGCTAAATATGTCAAACCTCACATAAATTTTCAAACCACATAAATTTTCGTTCGGTTTCATCAAACCCATCCTAATTTCTTCAAACCCATGCTAATTTGCTCAAACCTCAGATAAATTTTCAAACCTCATAAATTTTCGTTCGGATTCATCAAATCCATCCTAATTTCGTCAAACCCATGCTAATTTTGTCAAACCTCACATAAATTTTCAAACCTCACATAAATTTTCGTTCGGTTTCATCAAACCCATCCTAATTTCTTCAAACCCATGCTAAATTGCTCAAACCTCACATAAATTTTCGTTCGGATTCATCAAACCCATCCTAATTTCGTCAAACCCATGCTAAATATGTCAAACCTCACATAAATTTTCAAACCACATAAATTTTCGTTCGGATTCATCAAACCCATCCTAATTTCGTCAAACCCATGCTAATTTGCTCAAACCTCAGATAAATTTTCAGACCTCATAAATTTTCGTTCGGATTCATCAAACCCATCCTAATTTCGTCAAACCCATGCTAATTTTGTCAAACCTCACATAAATTTTCAAACCTCACATAAATTTTCGTTCGGTTTCATCAAACCCATCCTAATTTCTTCAAACCCATGCTAAATTGCTCAAACCTCACATAAATTTTCAAACCACATAAATTTTCGTTCGGTTTCATCAAACCCATCCTAATTTCTTCAAACCCATGCTAAATTGCTCAAACCTCAGATAAATTTTCAAACCACATAAATTTTCGTTCGGTTTCATCAAACCCATCCTAATTTCGTCAAACCCATGCTAAATATGTCAAACCTCACATAAATTTTCAAACCACATAAATTTTCGTTCGGTTTCATCAAACCCATCCTAATTTCTTCAAACCCATGCTAATTTGCTCAAACCTCAGATAAATTTTCAAACCTCATAAATTTTCGTTCGGATTCATCAAACCCATCCTAATTTCGTCAAACCCATGCTAATTTTGTCAAACCTCACATAAATTTTCAAACCTCACATAAATTTTCGTTCGGTTTCATCAAACCCATCCTAATTTCTTCAAACCCATGCTAAATTGCTCAAACCTCACATAAATTTTCGTTCGGATTCATCAAACCCATCCTAATTTCGTCAAACCCATGCTAAATATGTCAAACCTCACATAAATTTTCAAACCACATAAATTTTCGTTCGGTTTCATCAATCCCATCCTAATTTCTTCAAACCCATGATAAATTGCTCAAACCTCACATAAATTTTCGTTCGGATTCATCAAACCCATCCTAATTTCGTCAAACCCATGCTAAATATGTCAAACCTCACATAAATTTTCAAACCACATAAATTTTCGTTCGGTTTCATCAAACCCATCCTAATTTCTTCAAACCCATGCTAAATTGCTCAAACCTCAGATAAATTTTCAAACCACATAAATTTTCGTTCGGTTTCATCTAACCCATCCTAATTTCGTCAAACCCATGCTAAATATGTCAAACCTCACATAAATTTTCAAACCACATAAATTTTCGTTCGGTTTCATCAAACCCATCCTAATTTCTTCAAACCCATGCCAATTTGCTCAAACCTCAGATAAATTTTCAAACCTCATAAATTTTCGTTCGGATTCATCAAACCCATCCTAATTTCGTCAAACCCATGCTAATTTTGTCAAACCTCACATAAATTTTCAAACCTCACATAAATTTTCGTTCGGTTTCATCAAACCCATCCTAATTTCTTCAAACCCACGCTAAATTGCTCAAACCTCACATAAATTTTCAAACCACATAAATTTTCGTTCGGTTTCATCAAACCCATCCTAATTTCTTCAAACCCATGCTAAATTGCTCAAACCTCAGATAAATTTTCAAACCACATAAATTTTCGTTCGGTTTCATCAAACCCATCCTAATTTCGTCAAACCCATGCTAAATATGTCAAACCTCACATAAATTTTCAAACCACATAAATTTTCGTTCGGTTTCATCAAACCCATCCTAATTTCTTCAAACCCATGCTAAATTGCTCAAACCTCACATAAATTTTCGTTCGGATTCATCAAACCCATCCTAATTTCGTCAAACCCATGCTAAATATGTCAAACCTCACATAAATTTTCAAACCACATAAATTTTCGTTCGGTTTCATCAAACCCATCCTAATTTCTTCAAACCCATGCTAATTTGCTCAAACCTCAGATAAATTTTCAAACCTCATAAATTTTCGTTCGGATTCATCAAACCCATCCTAATTTCGTCAAACCCATGCTAATTTTGTCAAACCTCACATAAATTTTCAAACCTCACATAAATTTTCGTTCGGTTTCATCAAACCCATCCTAATTTCTTCAAACCCACGCTAAATTGCTCAAACCTCACCTAAATTTTCAAACCACATAAATTTTCGTTCGGTTTCATCAAACCCATCCTAATTTCTTCAAACCCATGCTAAATTGCTCAAACCTCACATAAATTTTCGTTCGGATTCATCAAACCCATCCTAATTTCGTCAAACCCATGCTAAATATGTCAAACCTCACATAAATTTTCAAACCACATACATTTTCGTTCGGTTTCATCAAACACATCCTAATTTCTTCAAACCCATGCTAAATATGTCAAACCTCACATAAATTTTCAAACCACATAAATTTTCGTTCGGTTTCATCAAACCCATCCTAATTTCTTCAAACCCATGCTAAATTGCTCAAACCTCACATAAATTTTCGTTCGGATTCATCAAACCCATCCTAATTTCGTCAAACCCATGCTAAATATGTCAAACCTCACATAAATTTTCAAACCACATAAATTTTCGTTCGGTTTCATCAAACCCATCCTAATTTCTTCAAACCCATGCTAAATTGCTCAAACCTCAGATAAATTTTCAAACCACATAAATTTTCGTTCGGTTTCATCAAACCCATCCTAATTTCGTCAAACCCATGCTAAATATGTCAAACCTCACATAAATTTTCAAACCACATAAATTTTCGTTCGGTTTCATCAAACCCATCCTAATTTCTTCAAACCCATGCTAATTTGCTCAAACCTCAGATAAATTTTCAAACCTCATAAATTTTCGTTCGGATTCATCAAACCCATCCTAATTTCGTCAAACCCATGCTAATTTTGTCAAACCTCACATAAATTTTCAAACCTCACATAAATTTTCGTTCGGTTTCATCAAACCCATCCTAATTTCTTCAAACCCACGCTAAATTGCTCAAACCTCACATAAATTTTCAAACCACATAAATTTTCGTTCGGTTTCATCAAACCCATCCTAATTTCTTCAAACCCATGCTAAATTGCTCAAACCTCACATAAATTTTCGTTCGGATTCATCAAACCCATCCTAATTTCGTCAAACCCATGCTAAATATGTCAAACCTCACATAAATTTTCAAACCACATACATTTTCGTTCGGTTTCATCAAACCCATCCTAATTTCTTCAAACCCATGCTAAATTGCTCAAACCTCACATAAATTTTCAAACCACATAAATTTTCGTTCGGTTTCATCAAACCCATCCTAATTTCTTCAAACCCATGCTAAATTGCTCAAACCTCAGATAAATTTTCAAACCACATAAATTTTCGTTCGGTTTCATCAAACCCATCCTAATTTCTTCAAACCCATGCTAAATTGCTCAAACCTCAGATAAATTTTCAAACCACATAAATTTTCGTTCGGTTTCATCAAACCCATCCTAATTTCGTCAAACCCATGCTAAATATGTCAAACCTCACATAAATTTTCAAACCACATAAATTTTCGTTCGGTTTCATCAAACCCATCCTAATTTCTTCAAACCCATGCTAAATTGCTCAAACCTCAGATAAATTTTCAAACCACATAAATTTTCGTTCGGTTTCATCAAAGCCATCCTAATTTCGTCAAACCCATGCTAAATATGTCAAACCTCACATAAATTTTCAAACCACATAAATTTTCGTTCGGTTTCATCAAACCCATCCTAATTTCTTCAAACCCATGCTAATTTGCTCAAACCTCAGATAAATTTTCAAACCTCATAAATTTTCGTTCGGATTCATCAAACCCATCCTAATTTCGTCAAACCCATGCTAATTTTGTCAAACCTCACATAAATTTTCAAACCTCACATAAATTTTCGTTCGGTTTCATCAAACCCATCCTAATTTCTTCAAACCCATGCTAAATTGCTCAAACCTCACATAAATTTTCGTTCGGATTCATCAAACCCATCCTAATTTCGTCAAACCCATGCTAAATATGTCAAACCTCACATAAATTTTCAAACCACATAAATTTTCGTTCGGTTTCATCAAACCCATCCTAATTTCTTCAAACCCATGCTAATTTGCTCAAACCTCAGATAAATTTTCAAACCTCATAAATTTTCGTTCGGATTCATCAATCCCATCCTAATTTCGTCAAACCCATGCTAATTTTGTCAAACCTCACATAAATTTTCAAACCTCACATAAATTTTCGTTCGGTTTCATCAAACCCATCCTAATTTCTTCAAACCCATGCTAAATTGCTCAAACCTCACATAAATTTTCGTTCGGATTCATCAAACCCATCCTAATTTCGTCAAACCCATGCTAATTTTGTCAAACCTCACATAAATTTTCAAACCTCACATAAATTTTCGTTCGGTTTCATCAAACCCATCCTAATTTCTTCAAACCCATGCTAAATTGCTCAAACTTCACATAAATTTTCGTTCGGATTCATCAAACCCATCCTAATTTCGTCAAACCCATGCTAAATATGTCAAACCTCACATAAATTTTCAAACCACATAAATTTTCGTTCGGTTTCATCAATCCCATCCTAATTTCTTCAAACCCATGCTAAATTGCTCAAACCTCACATAAATTTTCGTTCGGATTCATCAAACCCATCCTAATTTCGTCAAACCCATGCTAAATATGTCAAACCTCACATAAATTTTCAAACCACATAAATTTTCGTTCGGTTTCATCAAACCCATCCTAATTTCTTCAAACCCATGCTAAATTGCTCAAACCTCACATAAATTTTCAAACCACATAAATTTTCGTTCGGTTTCATCAAACCCATCCTAATTTCTTCAAACCCATGCTAAATTGCTCAAACCTCACATAAATTTTCGTTCGGTTTCATCAAACCCATCCTAATTTCGTCAAACCCATGCTAAATATGTCAAACCTCACATAAATTTTCAAACCACATAAATTTTCGTTCGGTTTCATCAAACCCATCCTAATTTCTTCAAACCCATGCTAATTTGCTCAAACCTCAGATAAATTTTCAAACCTCATAAATTTTCGTTCGGATTCATCAAACCCATCCTAATTTCGTCAAACCCATGCTAATTTTGTCAAACCTCACATAAATTTTCAAACCTCACATAAATTTTCGTTCGGTTTCATCAAACCCATCCTAATTTCTTCAAACCCATGCTAAATTGCTCAAACCTCACATAAATTTTCGTTCTGACTCATCAAACCCATCCTAATTTCGTCAAACCCATGCTAAATATGTCAAACCTCACATAAATTTTCAAACCACATAAATTTTCGTTCGGTTTCATCAAACCCATCCTAATTTCTTCAAACCCATGCTAATTTGCTCAAACCTCAGATAAATTTTCAAACCTCATAAATTTTCGTTCGGATTCATCAAACCCATCCTAATTTCGTCAAACCCATGCTAAATATGTCAAACCTCACATAAATTTTCAAACCACATAAATTTTCGTTCGGTTTCATCAAACCCATCCTAATTTCTTCAAACCCATGCTAAATTGCTCAAACCTCAGATAAATTTTCAAACCTCACATAAATTTTCGTTCGGTTTCATCAAACCCATCCTAATTTCTTCAAACCCATGCTAAATTGCTCAAACCCCACATAAATTTTCGTTCGGATTCATCAAACCCATCCTAATTTCGTCAAACCCATGCTAAATATGTCAAACCTCACATAAATTTTCAAACCACATAAATTTTCGTTCGGTTTCATCAAACCCATCCTAATTTCTTCAAACCCATGCTAAATTGCTCAAACCTCACATAAATTTTCAAACCACATAAATTTTCGTTCGGTTTCATCAAACCCATCCTAATTTCTTCAAACCCATGCTAAATTGCTCAAACCTCAGATAAATTTTCAAACCACATAAATTTTCGTTCGGTTTCATCAAACCCATCCTAATTTCGTCAAACCCATGCTAAATATGTCAAACCTTACATAAATTTTCAAACCACATAAATTTTCGTTCGGTTTCATCAAACCCATCCTAATTTCTTCAAACCCATGCTAATTTGCTCAAACCTCAGATAAATTTTCAAACCTCATAAATTTTCGTTCGGATTCATCAAATCCATCCTAATTTCGTCAAACCCATGCTAATTTTGTCAAACCTCACATAAATTTTCAAACCTCACATAAATTTTCGTTCGGTTTCATCAAACCCATCCTAATTTCTTCAAACCCATGCTAAATTGCTCAAACCTCACATAAATTTTCGTTCGGATTCATCAAACCCATCCTAATTTCGTCAAACCCATGCTAAATATGTCAAACCTCACATAAATTTTCAAACCACATAAATTTTCGTTCGGATTCATCAAACCCATCCTAATTTCGTCAAACCCATGCTAATTTGCTCAAACCTCAGATAAATTTTCAGACCTCATAAATTTTCGTTCGGATTCATCAAACCCATCCTAATTTCGTCAAACCCATGCTAATTTTGTCAAACCTCACATAAATTTTCAAACCTCACATAAATTTTCGTTCGGTTTCATCAAACCCATCCTAATTTCTTCAAACCCATGCTAAATTGCTCAAACCTCACATAAATTTTCAAACCACATAAATTTTCGTTCGGTTTCATCAAACCCATCCTAATTTCTTCAAACCCATGCTAAATTGCTCAAACCTCAGATAAATTTTCAAACCACATAAATTTTCGTTCGGTTTCATCAAACCCATCCTAATTTCGTCAAACCCATGCTAAATATGTCAAACCTCACATAAATTTTCAAACCACATAAATTTTCGTTCGGTTTCATCAAACCCATCCTAATTTCTTCAAACCCATGCTAATTTGCTCAAACCTCAGATAAATTTTCAAACCTCATAAATTTTCGTTCGGATTCATCAAACCCATCCTAATTTCGTCAAACCCATGCTAATTTTGTCAAACCTCACATAAATTTTCAAACCTCACATAAATTTTCGTTCGGTTTCATCAAACCCATCCTAATTTCTTCAAACCCATGCTAAATTGCTCAAACCTCACATAAATTTTCGTTCGGATTCATCAAACCCATCCTAATTTCGTCAAACCCATGCTAAATATGTCAAACCTCACATAAATTTTCAAACCACATAAATTTTCGATCGGTTTCATCAATCCCATCCTAATTTCTTCAAACCCATGATAAATTGCTCAAACCTCACATAAATTTTCGTTCGGATTCATCAAACCCATCCTAATTTCGTCAAACCCATGCTAAATATGTCAAACCTCACATAAATTTTCAAACCACATAAATTTTCGTTCGGTTTCATCAAACCCATCCTAATTTCTTCAAACCCATGCTAAATTGCTCAAACCTCAGATAAATTTTCAAACCACATAAATTTTCGTTCGGTTTCATCTAACCCATCCTAATTTCGTCAAACCCATGCTAAATATGTCAAACCTCACATAAATTTTCAAACCACATAAATTTTCGTTCGGTTTCATCAAACCCATCCTAATTTCTTCAAACCCATGCCAATTTGCTCAAACCTCAGATAAATTTTCAAACCTCATAAATTTTCGTTCGGATTCATCAAACCCATCCTAATTTCGTCAAACCCATGCTAATTTTGTCAAACCTCACATAAATTTTCAAACCTCACATAAATTTTCGTTCGGTTTCATCAAACCCATCCTAATTTCTTCAAACCCACGCTAAATTGCTCAAACCTCACATAAATTTTCAAACCACATAAATTTTCGTTCGGTTTCATCAAACCCATCCTAATTTCTTCAAACCCATGCTAAATTGCTCAAACCTCAGATAAATTTTCAAACCACATAAATTTTCGTTCAGTTTCATCAAACCCATCCTAATTTCGTCAAACCCATGCTAAATATGTCAAACCTCACATAAATTTTCAAACCACATAAATTTTCGTTCGGTTTCATCAAACCCATCCTAATTTCTTCAAACCCATGCTAAATTGCTCAAACCTCACATAAATTTTCGTTCGGATTCATCAAACCCATCCTAATTTCGTCAAACCCATGCTAAATATGTCAAACCTCACATAAATTTTCAAACCACATAAATTTTCGTTCGGTTTCATCAAACCCATCCTAATTTCTTCAAACCCATGCTAAATTGCTCAAACCTCAGATAAATTTTCAAACCACATAAATTTTCGTTCGGTTTCATCAAACCCATCCTAATTTCGTCAAACCCATGCTAAATATGTCAAACCTCACATAAATTTTCAAACCACATAAATTTTCGTTCGGTTTCATCAAACCCATCCTAATTTCTTCAAACCCATGCTAATTTGCTCAAACCTCAGATAAATTTTCAAACCTCATAAATTTTCGTTCGGATTCATCAAACCCATCCTAATTTAGTCAAACCCATGCTAATTTTGTCAAACCTCACATAAATTTTCGTTCGGTTTCATCAAACCCATCCTAATTTCTTCAAACCCATGCTAAATTGCTCAAACCTCACATAAATTTTCGTTCGGATTCATCAAACCCATCCTAATTTCGTCAAACCCATGCTAAATATGTCAAACCTCACATAAATTTTCAAACCACATAAATTTTCGTTCGGTTTCATCAAACCCATCCTAATTTCTTCAAACCCATGCTAAATTGCTCAAACCTCACATAAATTTTCAAACCACATAAATTTTCGTTCGGTTTCATCAAACCCATCCTAATTTCTTCAAACCCATGCTAAATTGCTCAAACCTCACATAAATTTTCAAACCACATAAATTTTCGTTCGGTTTCATCAAACCCATCCTAATTTCTTCAAACCCATGCTAATTTGCTCAAACCTCAGATAAATTTTCAAACCTCATAAATTTTCGTTCGGATTCATCAAACCCATCCTAATTTCGTCAAACCCATGCTAATTTTGTCAAACCTCACATAAATTTTCAAACCTCACATAAATTTTCGTTCGGTTTCATCAAACCCATCCTAATTTCTTCAAACCCATGCTAAATTGCTCAAACCTCACATAAATTTTCGTTCGGATTCATCAAACCCATCCTAATTTCGTCAAACCCATGCTAATTTTGTCAAACCTCACATAAATTTTCAAACCTCACATAAATTTTCGTTCGGTTTCATCAAACCCATCCTAATTTCTTCAAACCCATGCTAAATTGCTCAAACCTCACATAAATTTTCGTTCGGATTCATCAAACCCATCCTAATTTCGTCAAACCCATGCTAAATATGTCAAACCTCACATAAATTTTCAAACCACATAAATTTTCGTTCGGTTTCATCAAACCCATCCTAATTTCTTCAAACCCATGCTAAATTGCTCAAACCTCACATAAATTTTCAAACCACATAAATTTTCGTTCGGTTTCATCAAACCCATCCTAATTTCTTCAAACCCATGCTAATTTGCTCAAACCTCAGATAAATTTTCAAACCTCATAAATTTTCGTTCGGATTCATCAAACCCATCCTAATTTCGTCAAACCCATGCTAATTTTGTCAAACCTCACATAAATTTTCAAACCTCACATAAATTTTCGTTCGGTTTCATCAAACCCATCCTAATTTCTTCAAACCCATGCTAAATTGCTCAAACCTCACATAAATTTTCGTTCGGATTCATCAAACCCATCCTAATTTCGTCAAACCCATGCTAATTTTGTCATACCTCACATAAATTTTCAAACCTCACATAAATTTTCGTTCGGTTTCATCAAACCCATCCTAATTTCTTCAAACCCATGCTAAATTGCTCAAACCTCACATAAATTTTCGTTCGGATTCATCAAACCCATCCTAATTTCGTCAAACCCATGCTAAATATGTCAAACCTCACATAAATTTTCAAACCACATAAATTTTCGTTCGGTTTCATCAATCCCATCCTAATTTCTTCAAACCCATGCTAAATTGCTCAAACCTCACATAAATTTTCGTTCGGATTCATCAAACCCATCCTAATTTCGTCAAACCCATGCTAAATATGTCAAACCTCACATAAATTTTCAAACCACATAAATTTTCGTTCGGTTTCATCAAACCCATCCTAATTTCTTCAAACCCATGCTATATTGCTCAAACCTCAGATAAATTTTCAAACCACATAAATTTTCGTTCGGTTTCATCAAACCCATCCTAATTTCGTCAAACCCATGCTAAATATGTCAAACCTCACATAAATTTTCAAACCACATAAATTTTCGTTCGGTTTCATCAAACCCATCCTAATTTCTTCAAACCCATGCTAAATTGCTCAAACCTCACATAAATTTTCAAACCACATAAATTTTCGTTCGGTTTCATCAAACCCATCCTAATTTCTTCAAACCCATGCTAATTTGCTCAAACCTCAGATAAATTTTCAAACCTCATAAATTTTCGTTCGGATTCATCAAACCCATCCTAATTTCGTCAAACCCATGCTAATTTTGTCAAACCTCACATAAATTTTCAAACCTCACATAAATTTTCGTTCGGTTTCATCAAACCCATCCTAATTTCTTCAAACCCATGCTAAATTGCTCAAACCTCACATAAATTTTCGTTCGGATTCATCAAACCCATCCTAATTTCGTCAAACCCATGCTAATTTTGTCAAACCTCACATAAATTTTCAAACCTCCCATAAATTTTCGTTCGGTTTCATCAAACCCATCCTAATTTCTTCAAACCCATGCTAAATTGCTCAAACCTCACATAAATTTTCGTTCGGATTCATCAAACCCATCCTAATTTCGTCAAACCCATGCTAAATATGTCAAACCTCACATAAATTTTCAAACCACATAAATTTTCGTTCGGTTTCATCAATCCCATCCTAATTTCTTCAAACCCATGCTAAATTGCTCAAACCTCACATAAATTTTCGTTCGGATTCATCAAACCCATCCTAATTTCGTCAAACCCATGCTAAATATGTCAAACCTCACATAAATTTTCAAACCACATAAATTTTCGTTCGGTTTCATCAAACCCATCCTAATTTCTTCAAACCCATGCTAAATTGCTCAAACCTCAGATAAATTTTCAAACCACATAAATTTTCGTTCGGTTTCATCTAACCCATCCTAATTTCGTCAAACCCATGCTAAATATGTCAAACCTCAGATAAATTTTCAAACCTCATAAATTTTCGTTCGGATTCATCAAACCCATCCTAATTTCGTCAAACCCATGCTAATTTTGTCAAACCTCACATAAATTTTCAAACCTCACATAAATTTTCGTTCGGTTTCATCAAACCCATCCTAATTTCTTCAAACCCACGCTAAATTGCTCAAACCTCACATAAATTTTCAAACCACATAAATTTTCGTTCGGTTTCATCAAACCCATCCTAATTTCTTCAAACCCATGCTAAATTGCTCAAACCTCAGATAAATTTTCAAACCACATAAATTTTCGTTCGGTTTCATCAAACCCATCCTAATTTCGTCAAACCCATGCTAAATATGTCAAACCTCACATAAATTTTCAAACCACATAAATTTTCGTTCGGTTTCATCAAACCCATCCTAATTTCTTCAAACCCATGCTAAATTGCTCAAACCTCACATAAATTTTCGTTCGGATTCATCAAACCCATCCTAATTTCGTCAAACCCATGCTAAATATGTCAAACCTCACATAAATTTTCAAACCACATAAATTTTCGTTCGGTTTCATCAAACCCATCCTAATTTCTTCAAACCCATGCTAAATTGCTCAAACCTCAGATAAATTTTCAAACCACATAAATTTTCGTTCGGTTTCATCAAACCCATCCTAATTTCGTCAAACCCATGCTAAATATGTCAAACCTCACATAAATTTTCAAACCACATAAATTTTCGTTCGGTTTCATCAAACCCATCCTAATTTCTTCAAACCCATGCTAATTTGCTCAAACCTCAGATAAATTTTCAAACCTCATAAATTTTCGTTCGGATTCATCAAACCCATCCTAATTTCGTCAAACCCATGCTAATTTTGTCAAACCTCACATAAATTTTCAAACCTCACATAAATTTTCGTTCGGTTTCATCAAACCCATCCTAATTTCTTCAAACCCATGCTAAATTGCTCAAACCTCACATAAATTTTCGTTCGGATTCATCAAACCCATCCTAATTTCGTCAAACCCATGCTAAATATGTCAAACCTCACATAAATTTTCAAACCACATAAATTTTCGTTCGGTTTCATCAAACCCATCCTAATTTCTTCAAACCCATGCTAATTTGCTCAAACCTCAGATAAATTTTCAAACCTCATAAATTTTCGTTCGGATTCATCAAACCCATCCTAATTTCGTCAAACCCATGCTAATTTTGTCAAACCTCACATAAATTTTCAAACCTCACATAAATTTTCGTTCGGTTTCATCAAACCCATCCTAATTTCTTCAAACCCATGCTAAATTGCTCAAACCTCACATAAATTTTCGTTCGGATTCATCAAACCCATCCTAGTTTCGTCAAACCCATGCTAAATATGTCAAACCTCACATAAATTTTCAAACCACATAAATTTTCGTTCGGTTTCATCAAACCCATCCTAATTTCTTCAAACCCATGCTAATTTGCTCAAACCTCAGATAAATTTTCAAACCTCATAAATTTTCGTTCGGATTCATCAAACCCATCCTAATTTCGTCAAACCCATGCTAATTTTGTCAAACCTCACATAAATTTTCAAACCTCACATAAATTTTCGTTCGGTTTCATCAAACCCATCCTAATTTCTTCAAACCCATGCTAAATTGCTCAAACCTCACATAAATTTTCGTTCGGATTCATCAAACCCATCCTAATTTCGTCAAACCCATGCTAAATATGTCAAACCTCACATAAATTTTCAAACCACATAAATTTTCGTTCGGTTTCATCAAACCCATCCTAATTTCTTCAAACCCATGCTAATTTGCTCAAACCTCAGATAAATTTTCAAACCTCATAAATTTTCGTTCGGATTCATCAAACCCATCCTAATTTCGTCAAACCCATGCTAATTTTGTCAAACCTCACATAAATTTTCAAACCTCACATAAATTTTCGTTCGGTTTCATCAAACCCATCCTAATTTCTTCAAACCCATGCTAAATTGCTCAAACCTCACATAAATTTTCGTTCGGATTCATCAAACCCATCCTAATTTCGTCAAACCCATGCTAAATATGTCAAACCTCACATAAATTTTCAAACCACATAAATTTTCGTTCGGTTTCATCAAACCCATCCTAATTTCTTCAAACCCATGCTAATTTGCTCAAACCTCAGATAAATTTTCAAACCTCATAAATTTTCGTTCGGATTCATCAAACCCATCCTAATTTCGTCAAACCCATGCTAATTTTGTCAAACCTCACATAAATTTTCAAACCTCACATAAATTTTCGTTCGGTTTCATCAAACCCATCCTAATTTCTTCAAACCCATGCTAAATTGCTCAAACCTCACATAAATTTTCGTTCGGATTCATCAAACCCATCCTAATTTCGTCAAACCCATGCTAAATATGTCAAACCTCACATAAATTTTCAAACCACATAAATTTTCGTTCGGTTTCATCAATCCCATCCTAATTTCTTCAAACCCATGATAAATTGCTCAAACCTCACATAAATTTTCGTTCGGATTCATCAAACCCATCCTAATTTCGTCAAACCCATGCTAAATATGTCAAACCTCACATAAATTTTCAAACCACATAAATTTTCGTTCGGTTTCATCAAACCCATCCTAATTTCTTCAAACCCATGCTAAATTGCTCAAACCTCAGATAAATTTTCAAACCACATAAATTTTCGTTCGGTTTCATCTAACCCATCCTAATTTCGTCAAACCCATGCTAAATATGTCAAACCTCACATAAATTTTCAAACCACATAAATTTTCGTTCGGTTTCATCAAACCCATCCTAATTTCTTCAAACCCATGCCAATTTGCTCAAACCTCAGATAAATTTTCAAACCTCATAAATTTTCGTTCGGATTCATCAAACCCATCCTAATTTCGTCAAACCCATGCTAATTTTGTCAAACCTCACATAAATTTTCAAACCTCACATAAATTTTCGTTCGGTTTCATCAAACCCATCCTAATTTCTTCAAACCCACGCTAAATTGCTCAAACCTCACATAAATTTTCAAACCACATAAATTTTCGTTCGGTTTCATCAAACCCATCCTAATTTCTTCAAACCCATGCTAAATTGCTCAAACCTCAGATAAATTTTCAAACCACATAAATTTTCGTTCGGTTTCATCAAACCCATCCTAATTTCGTCAAACCCATGCTAAATATGTCAAACCTCACATAAATTTTCAAACCACATAAATTTTCGTTCGGTTTCATCAAACCCATCCTAATTTCTTCAAACCCATGCTAAATTGCTCAAACCTCACATAAATTTTCGTTCGGATTCATCAAACCCATCCTAATTTCGTCAAACCCATGCTAAATATGTCAAACCTCACATAAATTTTCAAACCACATAAATTTTCGTTCGGTTTCATCAAACCCATCCTAATTTCTTCAAACCCATGCTAAATTGCTCAAACCTCAGATAAATTTTCAAACCACATAAATTTTCGTTCGGTTTCATCAAACCCATCCTAATTTCGTCAAACCCATGCTAAATATGTCAAACCTCACATAAATTTTCAAACCACATAAATTTTCGTTCGGTTTCATCAAACCCATCCTAATTTCTTCAAACCCATGCTAATTTGCTCAAACCTCAGATAAATTTTCAAACCTCATAAATTTTCGTTCGGATTCATCAAACCCATCCTAATTTCGTCAAACCCATGCTAATTTTGTCAAACCTCACATAAATTTTCAAACCTCACATAAATTTTCGTTCGGTTTCATCAAACCCATCCTAATTTCTTCAAACCCACGCTAAATTGCTCAAACCTCACCTAAATTTTCAAACCACATAAATTTTCGTTCGGTTTCATCAAACCCATCCTAATTTCTTCAAACCCATGCTAAATTGCTCAAACCTCACATAAATTTTCGTTCGGATTCATCAAACCCATCCTAATTTCGTCAAACCCATGCTAAATATGTCAAACCTCACATAAATTTTCAAACCACATACATTTTCGTTCGGTTTCATCAAACACATCCTAATTTCTTCAAACCCATGCTAAATATGTCAAACCTCACATAAATTTTCAAACCACATAAATTTTCGTTCGGTTTCATCAAACCCATCCTAATTTCTTCAAACCCATGCTAAATTGCTCAAACCTCACATAAATTTTCGTTCGGATTCATCAAACCCATCCTAATTTCGTCAAACCCATGCTAAATATGTCAAACCTCACATAAATTTTCAAACCACATAAATTTTCGTTCGGTTTCATCAAACCCATCCTAATTTCTTCAAACCCATGCTAAATTGCTCAAACCTCAGATAAATTTTCAAACCACATAAATTTTCGTTCGGTTTCATCAAACCCATCCTAATTTCGTCAAACCCATGCTAAATATGTCAAACCTCACATAAATTTTCAAACCACATAAATTTTCGTTCGGTTTCATCAAACCCATCCTAATTTCTTCAAACCCATGCTAATTTGCTCAAACCTCAGATAAATTTTCAAACCTCATAAATTTTCGTTCGGATTCATCAAACCCATCCTAATTTCGTCAAACCCATGCTAATTTTGTCAAACCTCACATAAATTTTCAAACCTCACATAAATTTTCGTTCGGTTTCATCAAACCCATCCTAATTTCTTCAAACCCACGCTAAATTGCTCAAACCTCACATAAATTTTCAAACCACATAAATTTTCGTTCGGTTTCATCAAACCCATCCTAATTTCTTCAAACCCATGCTAAATTGCTCAAACCTCACATAAATTTTCGTTCGGATTCATCAAACCCATCCTAATTTCGTCAAACCCATGCTAAATATGTCAAACCTCACATAAATTTTCAAACCACATACATTTTCGTTCGGTTTCATCAAACCCATCCTAATTTCTTCAAACCCATGCTAAATTGCTCAAACCTCACATAAATTTTCAAACCACATAAATTTTCGTTCGGTTTCATCAAACCCATCCTAATTTCTTCAAACCCATGCTAAATTGCTCAAACCTCAGATAAATTTTCAAACCACATAAATTTTCGTTCGGTTTCATCAAACCCATCCTAATTTCTTCAAACCCATGCTAAATTGCTCAAACCTCAGATAAATTTTCAAACCACATAAATTTTCGTTCGGTTTCATCAAACCCATCCTAATTTCGTCAAACCCATGCTAAATATGTCAAACCTCACATAAATTTTCAAACCACATAAATTTTCGTTCGGTTTCATCAAACCCATCCTAATTTCTTCAAACCCATGCTAAATTGCTCAAACCTCAGATAAATTTTCAAACCTCATAAATTTTCGTTCGGATTCATCAAACCCATCCTAATTTCGTCAAACCCATGCTAATTTTGTCAAACCTCACATAAATTTTCAAACCTCACATAAATTTTCGTTCGGTTTCATCAAACCCATCCTAATTTCTTCAAACCCATGCTAAATTGCTCAAACCTCACATAAATTTTCAAACCACATAAATTTTCGTTCGGTTTCATCAAACCCATCCTAATTTCTTCAAACCCATGCTAAATTGCTCAAACCTCAGATAAATTTTCAAACCACATAAATTTTCGTTCGGTTTCATCAAACCCATCCTAATTTCGTCAAACCCATGCTAAATATGTCAAACCTCACATAAATTTTCAAACCACATAAATTTTCGTTCGGTTTCATCAAACCCATCCTAATTTCTTCAAACCCATGCTAAATTGCTCAAACCTCACATAAATTTTCAAACCACATAAATTTTCGTTCGGTTTCATCAAACCCATCCTAATTTCTTCAAACCCATGCTAAATTGCTCAAACCTCAGATAAATTTTCAAACCACATAAATTTTCGTTCGGTTTCATCAAACCCATCCTAATTTCGTCAAACCCATGCTAAATATGTCAAACCTCACATAAATTTTCAAACCACATAAATTTTCGTTCGGTTTCATCAAACCCATCCTAATTTCTTCAAACCCATGCTAAATTGCTCAAACCTCACATAAATTTTCAAACCACATAAATTTTCGTTCGGTTTCATCAAACCCATCCTAATTTCTTCAAACCCATGCTAAATTGCTCAAACCTCAGATAAATTTTCAAACCACATAAATTTTCGTTCGGTTTCATCAAACCCATCCTAATTTCGTCAAACCCATGCTAAATATGTCAAACCTCACATAAATTTTCAAACCACATAAATTTTCGTTCGGTTTCATCAAACCCATCCTAATTTCTTCAAACCCATGCTAAATTGCTCAAACCTCAGATAAATTTTCAAACCTCATAAATTTTCGTTCGGATTCATCAAACCCATCCTAATTTCGTCAAACCCATGCTAATTTTGTCAAACCTCACATAAATTTTCAAACCTCACATAAATTTTCGTTCGGTTTCATCAAACCCATCCTAATTTCTTCAAACCCATGCTAAATTGCTCAAACCTCACATAAATTTTCAAACCACATAAATTTTCGTTCGGTTTCATCAAATCCATCCTAATTTCTTCAAACCCATGCTAAATTGCTCAAACCTCAGATAAATTTTCAAACCACATAAATTTTCGTTCGGTTTCATCAAACCCATCCTAATTTCGTCAAACCCATGCTAAATATGTCAAACCTCACATAAATTTTCAAACCACATAAATTTTCGTTCGGTTTCATCAAACCCATCCTAATTTCTTCAAACCCATGCTAAATTGCTCAAACCTCACATAAATTTTCAAACCACATAAATTTTCGTTCGGTTTCATCAAACCCATCCTAATTTCTTCAAACCCATGCTAAATTGCTCAAACCTCAGATAAATTTTCAAACCACATAAATTTTCGTTCGGTTTCATCAAACCCATCCTAATTTCGTCAAACCCATGCTAAATATGTCAAACCTCACATAAATTTTCAAACCACATAAATTTTCGTTCGGTTTCATCAAACCCATCCTAATTTCTTCAAACCCATGCTAAATTGCTCAAACCTCACATAAATTTTCAAACCACATAAATTTTCGTTCGGTTTCATCAAACCCATCCTAATTTCTTCAAACCCATGCTAAATTGCTCAAACCTCAGATAAATTTTCAAACCACATAAATTTTCGTTCGGTTTCATCAAACCCATCCTAATTTCGTCAAACCCATGCTAAATATGTCAAACCTCACATAAATTTTCAAACCACATACATTTTCGTTCGGTTTCATCAAACCCATCCTAATTTCTTCAAACCCATGCTAAATTGCTCAAACCTCACATAAATTTTCAAACCACATAAATTTTCGTTCGGTTTCATCAAACCCATCCTAATTTCTTCAAACCCATGCTAAATTGCTCAAACCTCAGATAAATTTTCAAACCACATAAATTTTCGTTCGGTTTCATCAAACCCATCCTAATTTCTTCAAACCCATGCTAAATTGCTCAAACCTCAGATAAATTTTCAAACCACATAAATTTTCGTTCGGTTTCATCAAACCCATCCTAATTTCGTCAAACCCATGCTAAATATGTCAAACCTCACATAAATTTTCAAACCACATAAATTTTCGTTCGGTTTCATCAAACCCATCCTAATTTCTTCAAACCCATGCTAAATTGCTCAAACCTCAGATAAATTTTCAAACCTCATAAATTTTCGTTCGGATTCATCAAACCCATCCTAATTTCGTCAAACCCATGCTAATTTTGTCAAACCTCACATAAATTTTCAAACCTCACATAAATTTTCGTTCGGTTTCATCAAACCCATCCTAATTTCTTCAAACCCATGCTAAATTGCTCAAACCTCACATAAATTTTCAAACCACATAAATTTTCGTTCGGTTTCATCAAACCCATCCTAATTTCTTCAAACCCATGCTAAATTGCTCAAACCTCAGATAAATTTTCAAACCACATAAATTTTCGTTCGGTTTCATCAAACCCATCCTAATTTCGTCAAACCCATGCTAAATATGTCAAACCTCACATAAATTTTCAAACCACATAAATTTTCGTTCGGTTTCATCAAACCCATCCTAATTTCTTCAAACCCATGCTAAATTGCTCAAACCTCACATAAATTTTCAAACCACATAAATTTTCGTTCGGTTTCATCAAACCCATCCTAATTTCTTCAAACCCATGCTAAATTGCTCAAACCTCAGATAAATTTTCAAACCACATAAATTTTCGTTCGGTTTCATCAAACCCATCCTAATTTCGTCAAACCCATGCTAAATATGTCAAACCTCACATAAATTTTCAAACCACATAAATTTTCGTTCGGTTTCATCAAACCCATCCTAATTTCTTCAAACCCATGCTAAATTGCTCAAACCTCACATAAATTTTCGTTCGGATTCATCAAACCCATCCTAATTTCGTCAAACCCATGCTAATTTTGTCAAACCTCACATAAATTTTCAAACCTCACATAAATTTTCGTTCGGTTTCATCAAACCCATCCTAATTTCTTCAAACCCATGCTAAATTGCTCAAACCTCACATAAATTTTCAAACCACATAAATTTTCGTACGGTTTCATCAAACCCATCCTAATTTCTTCAAACCCATGCTAAATTGCTCAAACCTTAGATAAATTTTCAAACCACATAAATTTTCGTTCGGTTTCATCAAACCCATCCTAATTTCGTCAAACCCATGCTAAATATGTCAAACCTCACATAAATTTTCAAACCACATAAATTTTCGTTCGGTTTCATCAAACCCATCCTAATTTCTTCAAACCCATGCTAAATTGCTCAAACCTCACATAAATTTTCAAACCACATAAATTTTCGTTCGGTTTCATCAAACCCATTGTAATTTCTTCAAACCCATGCTAAATTGCTCAAACCTCAGATAAATTTTCAAACCACATAAATTTTCGTTCGGTTTCATCAAACCCATCCTAATTTCGTCAAACCCATGCTAAATATGTCAAACCTCACATAAATTTTCAAACCACATAAATTTTCGTTCGGTTTCATCAAACCCATCCTAATTTCTTCAAACCCATGCTAAATTGCTCAAACCTCAGATAAATTTTCAAACCTCATAAATTTTCGTTCGGATTCATCAAACCCATCCTAATTTCGTCAAACCCATGCTAATTTTGTCAAACCTCACATAAATTTTCAAACCTCACATAAATTTTCGTTCGGTTTCATCAAACCCATCCTAATTTCTTCAAACCCATGCTAAATTGCTCAAACCTCACATAAATTTTCAAACCACATAAATTTTCGTTCGGTTTCATCAAACCCATCCTAATTTCTTCAAACCCATGCTAAATTGCTCAAACCTCAGATAAATTTTCAAACCACATAAATTTTCGTTCGGTTTCATCAAACCCATCCTAATTTCGTCAAACCCATGCTAAATATGTCAAACCTCACATAAATTTTCAAACCACATAAATTTTCGTTCGGTTTCATCAAACCCATCCTAATTTCTTCAAACCCATGCTAAATTGCTCAAACCTCACATAAATTTTCAAACCACATAAATTTTCGTTCGGTTTCATCAAACCCATCCTAATTTCTTCAAACCCATGCTAAATTGCTCAAACCTCAGATAAATTTTCAAACCACATAAATTTTCGTTCGGTTTCATCAAACCCATCCTAATTTCGTCAAACCCATGCTAATTTTGTCAAACCTCACATAAATTTTCAAACCTCACATAAATTTTCGTTCGGTTTCATCAAACCCATCCTAATTTCTTCAAACCCATGCTAAATTGCTCAAACCTCACATAAATTTTCGTTCGGATTCATCAAACCCATCCTAATTTCGTCAAACCCATGCTAAATATGTCAAACCTCACATAAATTTTCAAACCACATAAATTTTCGTTCGGTTTCATCAAACCCATCCTAATTTCTTCAAACCCATGCTAATTTGCTCAAACCTCAGATAAATTTTCAAACCTCATAAATTTTCGTTCGGATTCATCAAACCCATCCTAATTTCGTCAAACCCATGCTAATTTTGTCAAACCTCACATAAATTTTCAAACCTCACATAAATTTTCGTTCGGTTTCATCAAACCCATCCTAATTTCTTCAAACCCATGCTAAATTGCTCAAACCTCACATAAATTTTCGTTCGGATTCATCAAACCCATCCTAATTTCGTCAAACCCATGCTAAATATGTCAAACCTCACATAAATTTTCAAACCACATAAATTTTCGTTCGGTTTCATCAAACCCATCCTAATTTCTTCAAACCCATGCTAATTTGCTCAAACCTCAGATAAATTTTCAAACCTCATAAATTTTCGTTCGGATTCATCAAACCCATCCTAATTTCGTCAAACCCATGCTAATTTTGTCAAACCTCACATAAATTTTCAAACCTCACATAAATTTTCGTTCGGTTTCATCAAACCCATCCTAATTTCTTCAAACCCATGCTAAATTGCTCAAACCTCACATAAATTTTCGTTCGGATTCATCAAACCCATCCTAATTTCGTCAAACCCATGCTAAATATGTCAAACCTCACATAAATTTTCAAACCACATAAATTTTCGTTCGGTTTCATCAATCCCATCCTAATTTCTTCAAACCCATGATAAATTGCTCAAACCTCACATAAATTTTCGTTCGGATTCATCAAACCCATCCTAATTTCGTCAAACCCATGCTAAATATGTCAAACCTCACATAAATTTTCAAACCACATAAATTTTCGTTCGGTTTCATCAAACCCATCCTAATTTCTTCAAACCCATGCTAAATTGCTCAAACCTCAGATAAATTTTCAAACCACATAAATTTTCGTTCGGTTTCATCTAACCCATCCTAATTTCGTCAAACCCATGCTAAATATGTCAAACCTCACATAAATTTTCAAACCACATAAATTTTCGTTCGGTTTCATCAAACCCATCCTAATTTCTTCAAACCCATGCCAATTTGCTCAAACCTCAGATAAATTTTCAAACCTCATAAATTTTCGTTCGGATTCATCAAACCCATCCTAATTTCGTCAAACCCATGCTAATTTTGTCAAACCTCACATAAATTTTCAAACCTCACATAAATTTTCGTTCGGTTTCATCAAACCCATCCTAATTTCTTCAAACCCACGCTAAATTGCTCAAACCTCACATAAATTTTCAAACCACATAAATTTTCGTTCGGTTTCATCAAACCCATCCTAATTTCTTCAAACCCATGCTAAATTGCTCAAACCTCAGATAAATTTTCAAACCACATAAATTTTCGTTCGGTTTCATCAAACCCATCCTAATTTCGTCAAACCCATGCTAAATATGTCAAACCTCACATAAATTTTCAAACCACATAAATTTTCGTTCGGTTTCATCAAACCCATCCTAATTTCTTCAAACCCATGCTAAATTGCTCAAACCTCACATAAATTTTCGTTCGGATTCATCAAACCCATCCTAATTTCGTCAAACCCATGCTAAATATGTCAAACCTCACATAAATTTTCAAACCACATAAATTTTCGTTCGGTTTCATCAAACCCATCCTAATTTCTTCAAACCCATGCTAAATTGCTCAAACCTCACATAAATTTTCGTTCGGATTCATCAAACCCATCCTAATTTCTTCAAACCCATGCTAAATTGCTCAAACCTCAGATAAATTTTCAAACCACATAAATTTTCGTTCGGTTTCATCAAACCCATCCTAATTTCGTCAAACCCATGCTAAATATGTCAAACCTCACATAAATTTTCAAACCACATAAATTTTCGTTCGGTTTCATCAAACCCATCCTAATTTCTTCAAACCCATGCTAAATTGCTCAAACCTCACATAAATTTTCAAACCACATAAATTTTCGTTCGGTTTCATCAAACCCATCCTAATTTCTTCAAACCCATGCTAAATTGCTCAAACCTCAGATAAATTTTCAAACCACATAAATTTTCGTTCGGTTTCATCAAACCCATCCTAATTTCGTCAAACCCATGCTAAATATGTCAAACCTCACATAAATTTTCAAACCACATAAATTTTCGTTCGGTTTCATCAAACCCATCCTAATTTCTTCAAACCCATGCTAAATTGCTCAAACCTCAGATAAATTTTCAAACCACATAAATTTTCGTTCGGTTTCATCAAACCCATCCTAATTTCGTCAAACCCATGCTAAATATGTCAAACCTCACATAAATTTTCAAACCACATAAATTTTCGTTCGGTTTCATCAAACCCATCCTAATTTCTTCAAACCCATGCTAAATTGCTCAAACCTCACATAAATTTTCAAACCACATAAATTTTCGTTCGGTTTCATCAAACCCATCCTAATTTCTTCAAACCCATGCTAAATTGCTCAAACCTCAGATAAATTTTCAAACCACATAAATTTTCGTTCGGTTTCATCAAACCCATCCTAATTTCGTCAAACCCATGCTAAATATGTCAAACCTCACATAAATTTTCAAACCACATAAATTTTCGTTCGGTTTCATCAAACCCATCCTAATTTCTTCAAACCCATGCTAATTTGCTCAAACCTCAGATAAATTTTCAAACCACATAAATTTTCGTTCGGTTTCATCAAACCCATCCTAATTTCTTCAAACCCATGCTAAATTGCTCAAACCTCAGATAAATTTTCAAACCACATAAATTTTCGTTCGGTTTCATCAAACCCATCCTAATTTCGTCAAACCCATGCTAAATATGTCAAACCTCACATAAATTTTCAAACCACATAAATTTTCGTTCGGTTTCATCAAACCCATCCTAATTTCTTCAAACCCATGCTAAATTGCTCAAACCTCACATAAATTTTCGTTCGGATTCATCAAACCCATCCTAATTTCTTCAAACCCATGCTAAATTGCTCAAACCTCAGATAAATTTTCAAACCACATAAATTTTCGTTCGGTTTCATCAAACCCATCCTAATTTCGTCAAACCCATGCTAAATATGTCAAACCTCACATAAATTTTCAAACCACATAAATTTTCGTTCGGTTTCATCAAACCCATCCTAATTTCTTCAAACCCATGCTAAATTGCTCAAACCTCACATAAATTTTCAAACCACATAAATTTTCGTTCGGTTTCATCAAACCCATCCTAATTTCTTCAAACCCATGCTAAATTGCTCAAACCTCAGATAAATTTTCAAACCACATAAATTTTCGTTCGGTTTCATCAAACCCATCCTAATTTCGTCAAACCCATGCTAAATATGTCAAACCTCACATAAATTTTCAAACCACATAAATTTTCGTTCGGTTTCATCAAACCCATCCTAATTTCTTCAAACCCATGCTAAATTGCTCAAACCTCAGATAAATTTTCAAACCACATAAATTTTCGTTCGGTTTCATCAAACCCATCCTAATTTCGTCAAACCCATGCTAAATATGTCAAACCTCACATAAATTTTCAAACCACATAAATTTTCGTTCGGTTTCATCAAACCCATCCTAATTTCTTCAAACCCATGCTAAATTGCTCAAACCTCACATAAATTTTCAAACCACATAAATTTTCGTTCGGTTTCATCAAACCCATCCTAATTTCTTCAAACCCATGCTAAATTGCTCAAACCTCAGATAAATTTTCAAACCACATAAATTTTCGTTCGGTTTCATCAAACCCATCCTAATTTCGTCAAACCCATGCTAAATATGTCAAACCTCACATAAATTTTCAAACCACATAAATTTTCGTTCGGTTTCATCAAACCCATCCTAATTTCTTCAAACCCATGCTAATTTGCTCAAACCTCAGATAAATTTTCAAACCTCATAAATTTTCGTTCGGATTCATCAAACCCATCCTAATTTCGTCAAACCCATGCTAATTTTGTCAAACCTCACATAAATTTTCAAACCTCACATAAATTTTCGTTCGGTTTCATCAAACCCATCCTAATTTCTTCAAACCCATGCTAAATTGCTCAAACCTCACATAAATTTTCGTTCGGATTCATCAAACCCATCCTAATTTCGTCAAACCCATGCTAATTTTGTCAAACCTCACATAAATTTTCAAACCTCACATAAATTTTCGTTCGGTTTCATCAAACCCATCCTAATTTCTTCAAACCCATGCTAAATTGCTCAAACCTCACATAAATTTTCAAACCACATAAATTTTCGTACGGTTTCATCAAACCCATCCTAATTTCTTCAAACCCATGCTAAATTGCTCAAACCTTAGATAAATTTTCAAACCACATAAATTTTCGTTCGGTTTCATCAAACCCATCCTAATTTCGTCAAACCCATGCTAAATATGTCAAACCTCACATAAATTTTCAAACCACATAAATTTTCGTTCGGTTTCATCAAACCCATCCTAATTTCTTCAAACCCATGCTAAATTGCTCAAACCTCACATAAATTTTCAAACCACATAAATTTTCGTTCGGTTTCATCAAACCCATTGTAATTTCTTCAAACCCATGCTAAATTGCTCAAACCTCAGATAAATTTTCAAACCACATAAATTTTCGTTCGGTTTCATCAAACCCATCCTAATTTCGTCAAACCCATGCTAAATATGTCAAACCTCACATAAATTTTCAAACCACATAAATTTTCGTTCGGTTTCATCAAACCCATCCTAATTTCTTCAAACCCATGCTAAATTGCTCAAACCTCAGATAAATTTTCAAACCTCATAAATTTTCGTTCGGATTCATCAAACCCATCCTAATTTCGTCAAACCCATGCTAATTTTGTCAAACCTCACATAAATTTTCAAACCTCACATAAATTTTCGTTCGGTTTCATCAAACCCATCCTAATTTCTTCAAACCCATGCTAAATTGCTCAAACCTCACATAAATTTTCAAACCACATAAATTTTCGTTCGGTTTCATCAAACCCATCCTAATTTCTTCAAACCCATGCTAAATTGCTCAAACCTCAGATAAATTTTCAAACCACATAAATTTTCGTTCGGTTTCATCAAACCCATCCTAATTTCGTCAAACCCATGCTAAATATGTCAAACCTCACATAAATTTTCAAACCACATAAATTTTCGTTCGGTTTCATCAAACCCATCCTAATTTCTTCAAACCCATGCTAAATTGCTCAAACCTCACATAAATTTTCAAACCACATAAATTTTCGTTCGGTTTCATCAAACCCATCCTAATTTCTTCAAACCCATGCTAAATTGCTCAAACCTCAGATAAATTTTCAAACCACATAAATTTTCGTTCGGTTTCATCAAACCCATCCTAATTTCGTCAAACCCATGCTAAATATGTCAAACCTCACATAAATTTTCAAACCACATAAATTTTCGTTCGGTTTCATCAAACCCATCCTAATTTCTTCAAACCCATGCTAAATTGCTCAAACCTCAGATAAATTTTCAAACCACATAAATTTTCGTTCGGTTTCATCAAACCCATCCTAATTTCTTCAAACCCATGCTAAATTGCTCAAACCTCAGATAAATTTTCAAACCACATAAATTTTCGTTCGGTTTCATCAAACCCATCCTAATTTCGTCAAACCCATGCTAAATATGTCAAACCTCACATAAATTTTCAAACCACATAAATTTTCGTTCGGTTTCATCAAACCCATCCTAATTTCTTCAAACCCATGCTAAATTGCTCAAACCTCAGATAAATTTTCAAACCTCATAAATTTTCGTTCGGATTCATCAAACCCATCCTAATTTCGTCAAACCCATGCTAATTTTGTCAAACCTCACATAAATTTTCAAACCTCACATAAATTTTCGTTCGGTTTCATCAAACCCATCCTAATTTCTTCAAACCCATGCTAAATTGCTCAAACCTCACATAAATTTTCAAACCACATAAATTTTCGTTCGGTTTCATCAAACCCATCCTAATTTCGTCAAACCCATGCTAATTTTGTCAAACCTCACATAAATTTTCAAACCTCACATAAATTTTCGTTCGGTTTCATCAAACCCATCCTAATTTCTTCAAACCCATGCTAAATTGCTCAAACCTCACATAAATTTTCAAACCACATAAATTTTCGTTCGGTTTCATCAAACCCATCCTAATTTCTTCAAACCCATGCTAAATTGCTCAAACCTCAGATAAATTTTCAAACCACATAAATTTTCGTTCGGTTTCATCAAACCCATCCTAATTTCGTCAAACCCATGCTAAATATGTCAAACCTCACATAAATTTTCAAACCACATAAATTTTCGTTCGGTTTCATCAAACCCATCCTAATTTCTTCAAACCCATGCTAAATTGCTCAAACCTCACATAAATTTTCAAACCACATAAATTTTCGTTCGGTTTCATCAAACCCATCCTAATTTCTTCAAACCCATGCTAAATTGCTCAAACCTCAGATAAATTTTCAAACCACATAAATTTTCGTTCGGTTTCATCAAACCCATCCTAATTTCGTCAAACCCATGCTAAATATGTCAAACCTCACATAAATTTTCAAACCACATAAATTTTCGTTCGGTTTCATCAAACCCATCCTAATTTCTTCAAACCCATGCTAAATTGCTCAAACCTCACATAAATTTTCAAACCACATAAATTTTCGTTCGGTTTCATCAAACCCATCCTAATTTCTTCAAACCCATGCTAAATTGCTCAAACCTCAGATAAATTTTCAAACCACATAAATTTTCGTTCGGTTTCATCAAACCCATCCTAATTTCGTCAAACCCATGCTAAATATGTCAAACCTCACATAAATTTTCAAACCTCACATAAATTTTCGTTCGGTTTCATCAAACCCATCCTAATTTCTTCAAACCCATGCTAAATTGCTCAAACCTTACATAAATTTTCAAACCACATAAATTTTCGTTCGGTTTCATCAAACCCATCCTAATTTCTTCAAACCCATGCTAAATTGCTCAAACCTCACATAAATTTTCAAACCACATAAATTTTCGTTCGGTTTCATCAAACCCATCCTAATTTCGTCAAACCCATGCTAAATATGTCAAACCTCACATAAATTTTCAAACCACATAAATTTTCGTTCGGTTTCAACAAACCCATCCTAATTTCTTCAAACCCATGCTAAATTGCTCAAACCTCAGATAAATTTTCAAACCTCATAAATTTTCGTTCGGATTCATCAAACCCATCCTAATTTCGTCAAACCCATGCTAATTTTGTCAAACCTCACATAAATTTTCAAACCTCACATAAATTTTCGTTCGGTTTCATCAAACCCATCCTAATTTCTTCAAACCCATGCTAAATTGCTCAAACCTCACATAAATTTTCAAACCACATAAATTTTCGTTCGGTTTCATCAAACCCATCCTAATTTCGTCAAACCCATGCTAATTTTGTCAAACCTCACATAAATTTTCAAACCTCACATAAATTTTCGTTCGGTTTCATCAAACCCATCCTAATTTCTTCAAACCCATGCTAAATTGCTCAAACCTCACATAAATTTTCAAACCACATAAATTTTCGTTCGGTTTCATCAAACCCATCCTAATTTCTTCAAACCCATGCTAAATTGCTCAAACCTCAGATAAATTTTCAAACCACATAAATTTTCGTTCGGTTTCATCAAACCCATCCTAATTTCGTCAAACCCATGCTAAATATGTCAAACCTCACATAAATTTTCAAACCACATAAATTTTCGTTCGGTTTCATCAAACCCATCCTAATTTCTTCAAACCCATGCTAAATTGCTCAAACCTCACATAAATTTTCAAACCACATAAATTTTCGTTCGGTTTCATCAAACCCATCCTAATTTCTTCAAACCCATGCTAAATTGCTCAAACCTCAGATAAATTTTCAAACCACATAAATTTTCGTTCGGTTTCATCAAACCCATCCTAATTTCGTCAAACCCATGCTAAATATGTCAAACCTCACATAAATTTTCAAACCACATAAATTTTCGTTCGGTTTCATCCTAATTTCTTCAAACCCATGCTAATTTGCTCAAACCTCAGATAAATTTTCAAACCACATAAATTTTCGTTCGGTTTCATCAAACCCATCCTAATTTCGTCAAACCCATGCTAAATTGCTCAAACCTCACATAAATTTTCAAACCACATAAATTTTCGTTCGGTTTCATCAAACCCATCCTAATTTCTTCAAACCCATGCTAAATTGCTCAAACCTCAGATAAATTTTCAAACCACATAAATTTTCGTTCGGTTTCATCAAACCCATCCTAATTTCGTCAAACCCATGCTAAATATGTCAAACCTCACATAAATTTTCAAACCACATAAATTTTCGTTCGGTTTCATCAAACCCATCCTAATTTCTTCAAACCCATGCTAAATTGCTCAAACCTCACATAAATTTTCAAACCACATAAATTTTCGTTCGGTTTCATCAAACCCATCCTAATTTCTTCAAACCCATGCTAAATTGCTCAAACCTCAGATAAATTTTCAAACCACATAAATTTTCGTTCGGTTTCATCAAACCCATCCTAATTTCGTCAAACCCATGCTAAATATGTCAAACCTCACATAAATTTTCAAACCACATAAATTTTCGTTCGGTTTCATCAAACCCATCCTAATTTCTTCAAACCCATGCTAATTTGCTCAAACCTCAGATAAATTTTCAAACCTCATAAATTTTCGTTCGGATTCATCAAACCCATCCTAATTTCGTCAAACCCATGCTAATTTTGTCAAACCTCACATAAATTTTCAAACCTCACATAAATTTTCGTTCGGTTTCATCAAACCCATCCTAATTTCTTCAAACCCATGCTAAATTGCTCAAACCTCACATAAATTTTCGTTCGGATTCATCAAACCCATCCTAATTTCGTCAAACCCATGCTAATTTTGTCAAACCTCACATACATTTTCAAACCTCACCTAAATTTTCGTTCGGTTTCATCAAACCCATCCTAATTTCTTCAAACCCATGCTAAATTGCTCAAACCTCACATAAATTTTCGTTCGGATTCATCAAACCCATCCTATTTTCGTCAAACCCATGCTAAATATGTCAAACCTCACATAAATTTTCAAACCACATAAATTTTCGTTCGGTTTCATCAATCCCATCCTAATTTCTTCAAACCCATGCTAAATTGCTCAAACCTCACATAAATTTTCGTTCGGATTCATCAAACCCATCCTAATTTCGTCAAACCCATGCTAAATATGTCAAACCTCACATAAATTTTCAAACCACATAAATTTTCGTTCGGTTTCATCAAACCCATCCTAATTTCTTCAAACCCATGCTAAATTGCTCAAACCTCACATAAATTTTCAAACCACATAAATTTTCGTTCGGTTTCATCAAACCCATCCTAATTTCTTCAAACCCATGCTAAATTGCTCAAACCTCAGATAAATTTTCAAACCACATAAATTTTCGTTCGGTTTCATCAAACCCATCCTAATTTCGTCAAACCCATGCTAAATATGTCAAACCTCACATAAATTTTCAAACCACATAAATTTTCGTTCGGTTTCATCAAACCCATCCTAATTTCGTCAAACCCATGCTAATTTTGTCAAACCTCACATAAATTTTCAAACCTCACATAAATTTTCGTTCGGTTTCATCAAACCCATCCTAATTTCTTCAAACCCATGCTAAATTGCTCAAACCTCACATAAATTTTCGTTCGGATTCATCAAACCCATCCTAATTTCGTCAAACCCATGCTAAATATGTCAAACCTCACATAAATTTTCAAACCACATAAATTTTCGTTCGGTTTCATCAAACCCATCCTAATTTCTTCAAACCCATGCTAATTTGCTCAAACCTCAGATAAATTTTCAAACCACATAAATTTTCGTTCGGTTTCATCAAACCCATCCTAATTTCTTCAAACCCATGCTAAATTGCTCAAACCTCACATAAATTTTCAAACCACATAAATTTTCGTTCGGTTTCATCAAACCCATCCTAATTTCTTCAAACCCATGCTAAATTGCTCAAACCTCAGATAAATTTTCAAACCACATAAATTTTCGTTCGGTTTCATCAAACCCATCCTAATTTCGTCAAACCCATGCTAAATATGTCAAACCTCACATAAATTTTCAAACCACATAAATTTTCGTTCGGTTTCATCAAACCCATCCTAATTTCGTCAAACCCATGCTAAATATGTCAAACCTCACATAAATTTTCAAACCTCACATAAATTTTCGTTCGGTTTCATCAAACCCATCCTAATTTCTTCAAACCCATGCTAAATTGCTCAAACCTCACATAAATTTTCAAACCACATAAATTTTCGTTCGGTTTCATCAAACCAATCCTAATTTCTTCAAACCCATGCTAAATTGCTCAAACCTCAGATAAATTTTCAAACCACATAAATTTTCGTTCGGTTTCATCAAACCCATCCTAATTTCTTCAAACCCATGCTAAATTGCTCAAACCTCACATAAATTTTCAAACCACATAAATTTTCGTTCGGTTTCATCAAACCCATCCTAATTTCTTCAAACCCATGCTAAATTGCTCAAACCTCAGATAAATTTTCAAACCACATAAATTTTCGTTCGGTTTCATCAAACCCATCCTAATTTCGTCAAACCCATGCTAAATATGTCAAACCTCACATAAATTTTCAAACCACATAAATTTTCGTTCGGTTTCATCAAACCCATCCTAATTTCTTCAAACCCATGCTAAATTGCTCAAACCTCAGATAAATTTTCAAACCACATAAATTTTCGTTCGGTTTCATCAAACCCATCCTAATTTCGTCAAACCCATGCTAAATATGTCAAACCTCACATAAATTTTCAAACCACATAAATTTTCGTTCGGTTTCATCAAACCCATCCTAATTTCTTCAAACCCATGCTAAATTGCTCAAACCTCACATAAATTTTCAAACCACATAAATTTTCGTTCGGTTTCATCAAACCCATCCTAATTTCTTCAAACCCATGCTAAATTGCTCAAACCTCAGATAAATTTTCAAACCACATAAATTTTCGTTCGGTTTCATCAAACCCATCCTAATTTCTTCAAACCCATGCTAAATTGCTCAAACCTCAGATAAATTTTCAAACCACATAAATTTTCGTTCGGTTTCATCAAACCTATCCTAATTTCGTCAAACCCATGCTAAATATGTCAAACCTCACATAAATTTTCAAACCACATAAATTTTCGTTCGGTTTCATCAAACCCATCCTAATTTCTTCAAACCCATGCTAAATTGCTCAAACCTCAGATAAATTTTCAAACCACATAAATTTTCGTTCGGTTTCATCAAACCCATCCTAATTTCGTCAAAACCATGCTAAATATGTCAAACCTCACATAAATTTTCAAACCACATAAATTTTCGTTCGGTTTCATCAAACCCATCCTAATTTCTTCAAACCCATGCTAATTTGCTCAAACCTCAGATAAATTTTCAAACCTCATAAATTTTCGTTCGGATTCATCAAACCCATCCTAATTTCGTCAAACCCATGCTAATTTTGTCAAACCTCACATAAATTTTCAAACCTCACATAAATTTTCGTTCGGTTTCATCAAACCCATCCTAATTTCTTCAAACCCATGCTAAATTGCTCAAACCTCACATAAATTTTCAAACCACATAAATTTTCGTTCGGTTTCATCAAACCCATCCTAATTTCTTCAAACCCATGCTAAATTGCTCAAACCTTAGATAAATTTTCAAACCACATAAATTTTCGTTCGGTTTCATCAAACCCATCCTAATTTCGTCAAACCCATGCTAAATATGTCAAACCTCACATAAATTTTCAAACCACATAAATTTTCGTTCGGTTTCATCAAACCCATCCTAATTTCTTCAAACCCATGCTAAATTGCTCAAACCTCACATAAATTTTCAAACCACATAAATTTTCGTTCGGTTTCATCAAACCCATCCTAATTTCTTCAAACCCATGCTAAATTGCTCAAACCTCAGATAAATTTTCAAACCACATAAATTTTCGTTCGGTTTCATCAAACCCATCCTAATTTCGTCAAACCCATGCTAAATATGTCAAACCTCACATAAATTTTCAAACCACATAAATTTTCGTTCGGTTTCATCAAACCCATCCTAATTTCTTCAAACCCATGCTAAATTGCTCAAACCTCAGATAAATTTTCAAACCTCATAAATTTTCGTTCGGATTCATCAAACCCATCCTAATTTCGTCAAACCCATGCTAATTTTGTCAAACCTCACATAAATTTTCAAACCTCACATAAATTTTCGTTCGGTTTCATCAAACCCATCCTAATTTCTTCAAACCCATGCTAAATTGCTCAAACCTCACATAAATTTTCAAACCACATAAATTTTCGTTCGGTTTCATCAAACCCATCCTAATTTCTTCAAACCCATGCTAAATTGCTCAAACCTCAGATAAATTTTCAAACCACATAAATTTTCGTTCGGTTTCATCAAACCCATCCTAATTTCGTCAAACCCATGCTAAATATGTCAAACCTCACATAAATTTTCAAACCACATAAATTTTCGTTCGGTTTCATCAAACCCATCCTAATTTCTTCAAACCCATGCTAAATTGCTCAAACCTCACATAAATTTTCAAACCACATAAATTTTCGTTCGGTTTCATCAAACCCATCCTAATTTCTTCAAACCCATGCTAAATTGCTCAAACCTCAGATAAATTTTCAAACCACATAAATTTTCGTTCGGTTTCATCAAACCCATCCTAATTTCGTCAAACCCATGCTAAATATGTCAAACCTCACATAAATTTTCAAACCACATAAATTTTCGTTCGGTTTCATCAAACCCATCCTAATTTCTTCAAACCCATGCTAAATTGCTCAAACCTCACATAAATTTTCAAACCACATAAATTTTCGTTCGGTTTCATCAAACCCATCCTAATTTCTTCAAACCCATGCTAAATTGCTCAAACCTCAGATAAATTTTCAAACCACATAAATTTTCGTTCGGTTTCATCAAACCCATCCTAATTTCGTCAAACCCATGCTAAATATGTCAAACCTCACATAAATTTTCAAACCACATAAATTTTCGTTCGGTTTCATCAAACCCATCCTAATTTCTTCAAACCCATGCTAAATTGCTCAAACCTCAGATAAATTTTCAAACCTCATAAATTTTCGTTCGGATTCATCAAACCCATCCTAATTTCGTCAAACCCATGCTAATTTTGTCAAACCTCACATAAATTTTCAAACCTCACATAAATTTTCGTTCGGTTTCATCAAACCCATCCTAATTTCTTCAAACCCATGCTAAATTGCTCAAACCTCACATAAATTTTCAAACCACATAAATTTTCGTTCGGTTTCATCAAATCCATCCTAATTTCTTCAAACCCATGCTAAATTGCTCAAACCTCAGATAAATTTTCAAACCACATAAATTTTCGTTCGGTTTCATCAAACCCATCCTAATTTCGTCAAACCCATGCTAAATATGTCAAACCTCACATAAATTTTCAAACCACATAAATTTTCGTTCGGTTTCATCAAACCCATCCTAATTTCTTCAAACCCATGCTAAATTGCTCAAACCTCACATAAATTTTCAAACCACATAAATTTTCGTTCGGTTTCATCAAACCCATCCTAATTTCTTCAAACCCATGCTAAATTGCTCAAACCTCAGATAAATTTTCAAACCACATAAATTTTCGTTCGGTTTCATCAAACCCATCCTAATTTCGTCAAACCCATGCTAAATATGTCAAACCTCACATAAATTTTCAAACCACATAAATTTTCGTTCGGTTTCATCAAACCCATCCTAATTTCTTCAAACCCATGCTAAATTGCTCAAACCTCAGATAAATTTACAAACCACATAAATTTTCGTTCGGTTTCATCAAACCCATCCTAATTTCTTCAAACCCATGCTAAATTGCTCAAACCTCAGATAAATTTTCAAACCACATAAATTTTCGTTCGGTTTCATCAAACCCATCCTAATTTCGTCAAACCCATGCTAAATATGTCAAACCTCACATAAATTTTCAAACCACATAAATTTTCGTTCGGTTTCATCAAACCCATCCTAATTTCTTCAAACCCATGCTAAATTGCTCAAACCTCAGATAAATTTTCAAACCTCATAAATTTTCGTTCGGATTCATCAAACCCATCCTAATTTCGTCAAACCCATGCCAATTTTGTCAAACCTCACATAAATTTTCAAACCTCACATAAATTTTCGTTCGGTTTCATCAAACCCATCCTAATTTCTTCAAACCCATGCTAAATTGCTCAAACCTCACATAAATTTTCAAACCACATAAATTTTCGTTCGGTTTCATCAAACCCATCCTAATTTCGTCAAACCCATGCTAATTTTGTCAAACCTCACATAAATTTTCAAACCTCACATAAATTTTCGTTCGGTTTCATCAAACCCATCCTAATTTCTTCAAACCCATGCTAAATTGCTCAAACCTCACATAAATTTTCGTTCGGTTTCATCAAACCCATCCTAATTTCTTCAAACCCATGCTAAATTGCTCAAACCTCAGATAAATTTTCAAACCACATAAATTTTCGTTCGGTTTCATCAAACCCATCCTAATTTCGTCAAACCCATGCTAAATATGTCACACCTCACATAAATTTTCAAACCACATAAATTTTCGTTCGGTTTCATCAAACCCATCCTAATTTCTTCAAACCCATGCTAAATTGCTCAAACCTCACATAAATTTTCAAACCACATAAATTTTCGTTCGGTTTCATCAAACCCATCCTAATTTCTTCAAACCCATGCTAAATTGCTCAAACCTCAGATAAATTTTCAAACCACATAAATTTTCGTTCGGTTTCATCAAACCCATCCTAATTTCGTCAAACCCATGCTAAATATGTCAAACCTCACATAAATTTTCAAACCTCACATAAATTTTCGTTCGGTTTCATCAAACCCATCCTAATTTCTTCAAACCCATGCTAAATTGCTCAAACCTTACATAAATTTTCAAACCACATAAATTTTCGTTCGGTTTCATCAAACCCATCCTAATTTCTTCAAACCCATGCTAAATTGCTCAAACCTCAGATAAATTTTCAAACCACATAAATTTTCGTTCGGTTTCATCAAACCCATCCTAATTTCGTCAAACCCATGCTAAATATGTCAAACCTCACATAAATTTTCAAACCACATAAATTTTCGTTCGGTTTCATCAAACCCATCCTAATTTCTTCAAACCCATGCTAAATTGCTCAAACCTCACATAAATTTTCAAACCACATAAATTTTCGTTCGGTTTCATCAAACCCATCCTAATTTCTTCAAACCCATGCTAAATTGCTCAAACCTCAGATAAATTTTCAAACCACATAAATTTTCGTTCGGTTTCATCAAACCCATCCTAATTTCGTCAAACCCATGCTAAATATGTCAAACCTCACATAAATTTTCAAACCACATAAATTTTCGTTCGGTTTCATCAAACCCATCCTAATTTCTTCAAACCCATGCTAAATTGCTCAAACCTCACATAAATTTTCAAACCACATAAATTTTCGTTCGGTTTCATCAAACCCATCCTAATTTCTTCAAACCCATGCTAAATTGCTCAAACCTCAGATAAATTTTCAAACCACATAAATTTTCGTTCGGTTTCATCAAACCCATCCTAATTTCGTCAAACCCATGCTAAATATGTCAAACCTCACATAAATTTTCAAACCACATAAATTTTCGTTCGGTTTCATCAAACCCATCCTAATTTCTTCAAACCCATGCTAAATTGCTCAAACCTCACATAAATTTTCAAACCACATAAATTTTCGTTCGGTTTCATCAAACCCATCCTAATTTCTTCAAACCCATGCTAAATTGCTCAAACCTCAGATAAATTTTCAAACCACATAAATTTTCGTTCGGTTTCATCAAACCCATCCTAATTTCGTCAAACCCATGCTAAATATGTCAAACCTCACATAAATTTTCAAACCACATAAATTTTCGTTCGGTTTCATCAAACCCATCCTAATTTCTTCAAACCCATGCTAAATTGCTCAAACCTCAGATAAATTTTCAAACCTCATAAATTTTCGTTCGGATTCATCAAACCCATCCTAATTTCGTCAAACCCATGCTAATTTTGTCAAACCTCACATAAATTTTCAAACCTCACATAAATTTTCGTTCGGTTTCATCAAACCCATCCTAATTTCTTCAAACCCATGCTAAATTGCTCAAACCTCACATAAATTTTCAAACCACATAAATTTTCGTTCGGTTTCATCAAACCCATCCTAATTTCTTCAAACCCATGCTAAATTGCTCAAACCTCAGATAAATTTTCAAACCACATAAATTTTCGTTCGGTTTCATCAAACCCATCCTAATTTCGTCAAACCCATGCTAAATATGTCAAACCTCACATAAATTTTCAAACCACATAAATTTTCGTTCGGTTTCATCAAACCCATCCTAATTTCGTCAAACCCATGCTAATTTTGTCAAACCTCACATAAATTTTCAAACCTCACATAAATTTTCGTTCGGTTTCATCAAACCCATCCTAATTTCTTCAAACCCATGCTAAATTGCTCAAACCTCACATAAATTTTCAAACCACATAAATTTTCGTTCGGTTTCATCAAACCCATCCTAATTTCGTCAAACCCATGCTAATTTTGTCAAACCTCTCATAAATTTTCAAACCTCACATAAATTTTCGTTCGGTTTCATCAAACCCATCCTAATTTCTTCAAACCCATGCTAAATTGCTCAAACCTCACATAAATTTTCGTTCGGATTCATCAAACCCATCCTAATTTCATCAAACCCATGCTAAATATGTCAAACCTCACATAAATTTTCAAACCACATAAATTTTCGTTCGGTTTCATCAAACCCATCCTAATTTCTTCAAACCCATGCTAATTTGCTCAAACCTCAGATAAATTTTCAAACCTCATAAATTTTCGTTCGGATTCATCAAACCCATCCTAATTTCGTCAAACCCATGCTAATTTTGTCAAACCTCACATAAATTTTCAAACCACATAAATTTTCGTTCGGTTTCATCAAACCCATCCTAATTTCTTCAAACCCATGCTAAATTGCTCAAACCTCAGATAAATTTTCAAACCACATAAATTTTCGTTCGGTTTCATCAAACCCATCCTAATTTCGTCAAACCCATGCTAAATATGTCAAACCTCACATAAATTTTCAAACCTCACATAAATTTTCGTTCGGTTTCATCAAACCCATCCTAATTTCTTCAAACCCATGCTAAATTGCTCAAACCTCACATAAATTTTCGTTCGGATTCATCAAACCCATCCTAATTTCGTCAAACCCATGCTAAATATGTCAAACCTCACATAAATTTTCAAACCTCACATAAATTTTCGTTCGGTTTCATCAAACCCATCCTAATTTCTTCAAACCCATGCTAAATTGCTCAAACCTCAGATAAACTTTCAAACCTCATAAATTTTCGTTCGGATTCATCAAACCCATCCTAATTTCGTCAAACCCATGCTAATTTTGTCAAACCTCACATAAATTTTCAAACCTCACATAAATTTTCGTTCGGTTTCATCAAACCCATCCTAATTTCTTCAAACCCATGCTAAATTGCTCAAACCTCACATAAATTTTCAAACCACATAAATTTTCGTTCGGTTTCATCAAACCCATCCTAATTTCTTCAAACCCATGCTAAATTGCTCAAACCTCAGATAAATTTTCAAACCACATAAATTTTCGTTCGGTTTCATCAAACCCATCCTAATTTCGTCAAACCCATGCTAAATATGTCAAACCTCACATAAATTTTCAAACCACATAAATTTTCGTTCGGTTTCATCAAACCCATCCTAATTTCTTCAAACCCATGCTAAATTGCTCAAACCTCACATAAATTTTCAAACCACATAAATTTTCGTTCGGTTTCATCAAACCCATCCTAATTTCTTCAAACCCATGCTAATTTTGTCAAACCTCACATAAATTTTCAAACCACATAAATTTTCGTTCGGTTTCATCAAACCCATCCTAATTTCGTCAAACCCATGCTAATTTTGTCAAACCTCACATAAATTTTCAAACCTCACATAAATTTTCGTTCGGTTTC
This sequence comes from Rutpela maculata, assembly GCA_936432065.2. Taxonomy (NCBI): domain Eukaryota; kingdom Metazoa; phylum Arthropoda; class Insecta; order Coleoptera; family Cerambycidae; genus Rutpela; species Rutpela maculata. The sequence continues at coordinate 125,902 of CAKZFB020000033.1, forward strand.
ATCAAACCCATCCTAATTTCTTCAAACCCATGCTAAATTGCTCAAACCTCACATAAATTTTCGTTCGGATTCATCAAACCCATCCTAATTTCGTCAAACCCATGCTAAATATGTCAAACCTCACATAAATTTTCAAACCACATAAATTTTCGTTCGGTTTCATCAAACCCATCCTAATTTCTTCAAACCCATGCTAATTTGCTCAAACCTCAGATAAATTTTCAAACCTCATAAATTTTCGTTCGGATTCATCAAACCCATCCTAATTTCGTCAAACCCATGCTAATTTTGTCAAACCTCACATAAATTTTCAAACCTCACATAAATTTTCGTTCGGGGTCATCAAACCCATCCTAATTTCTTCAAACCCATGCTAAATTGCTCAAAACTCACATAAATTTTCAAACCACATAAATTTTCGTTCGGTTTCATCAAACCCATCCTAATTTCTTCAAACCCATGCTAAATTGCTCAAACCTCAGATAAATTTTCAAACCACATAAATTTTCGTTCGGTTTCATCAAACCCATCCTAATTTCTTCAAACCCATGCTAAATTGCTCAAACCTCACATAAATTTTCAAACCACATAAATTTTCGTTCGGTTTCATCAAACCCATCCTAATTTCTTCAAACCCATGCTAAATTGCTCAAACCTCAGATAAATTTTCAAACCTCATAAATTTTCGTTCGGATTCATCAAACCCATCCTAATTTCGTCAAACCCATGCTAATTTTGTCAAACCTCACATAAATTTTCAAACCTCACATAAATTTTCGTTCGGTTTCATCAAACCCATCCTAATTTCTTCAAACCCATGCTAAATTGCTCAAACCTCACATAAATTTTCAAACCACATAAATTTTCGTTCGGTTTCATCAAACCCATCCTAATTTCTTCAAACCCATGCTAAATTGCTCAAACCTCAGATAAATTTTCAAACCACATAAATTTTCGTTCGGTTTCATCAAACCCATCCTAATTTCGTCAAACCCATGCTAAATATGTCAAACCTCACATAAATTTTCAAACCACATAAATTTTCGTTCGGTTTCATCAAACCCATCCTAATTTCTTCAAACCCATGCTAAATTACTCAAACCTCACATAAATTTTCAAACCACATAAATTTTCGTTCGGTTTCATCAAACCCATCCTAATTTCTTCAAACCCATGCTAAATTGCTCAAACCTCAGATAAATTTTCAAACCACATAAATTTTCGTTCGGTTTCATCAAACCCATCCTAATTTCGTCAAACCCATGCTAAATATGTCAAACCTCACATAAATTTTCAAACCACATAAATTTTCGTTCGGTTTCATCAAACCCATCCTAATTTCTTCAAACCCATGCTAAATTGCTCAAACCTCACATAAATTTTCAAACCACATAAATTTTCGTTCGGTTTCATCAAACCCATCCTAATTTCTTCAAACCCATGCTAAATTGCTCAAACCTCAGATAAATTTTCAAACCACATAAATTTTCGTTCGGTTTCATCAAACCCATCCTAATTTCGTCAAACCCATGCTAAATATGTCAAACCTCACATAAATTTTCAAACCACATAAATTTTCGTTCGGTTTCATCAAACCCATCCTAATTTCTTCAAACCCATGCTAAATTGCTCAAACCTCACATAAATTTTCAAACCACATAAATTTTCGTTCGGTTTCATCAAACCCATCCTAATTTCTTCAAACCCATGCTAAATTGCTCAAACCTCAGATAAATTTTCAAACCACATAAATTTTCGTTCGGTTTCATCAAACCCATCCTAATTTCGTCAAACCCATGCTAAATATGTCAAACCTCACATAAATTTTCAAACCACATAAATTTTCGTTCGGTTTCATCAAACCCATCCTAATTTCTTCAAACCCATGCTAAATTGCTCAAACCTCAGATAAATTTTCAAACCTCATAAATTTTCGTTCGGTTTCATCAAACCCATCCTAATTTCTTCAAACCCATGCTAAATTGCTCAAACCTCAGATAAATTTTCAAACCACATAAATTTTCGTTCGGTTTCATCAAACCCATCCTAATTTCGTCAAACCCATGCTAAATATGTCAAACCTCACATAAATTTTCAAACCACATAAATTTTCGTTCGGTTTCATCAAACCCATCCTAATTTCTTCAAACCCATGCTAAATTACTCAAACCTCACATAAATTTTCAAACCACATAAATTTTCGTTCGGTTTCATCAAACCCATCCTAATTTCTTCAAACCCATGCTAAATTGCTCAAACCTCAGATAAATTTTCAAACCACATAAATTTTCGTTCGGTTTCATCAAACCCATCCTAATTTCGTCAAACCCATGCTAAATATGTCAAACCTCACATAAATTTTCAAACCACATAAATTTTCGTTCGGTTTCATCAAACCCATCCTAATTTCTTCAAACCCATGCTAAATTGCTCAAACCTCACATAAATTTTCAAACCACATAAATTTTCGTTCGGTTTCATCAAACCCATCCTAATTTCTTCAAACCCATGCTAAATTGCTCAAACCTCAGATAAATTTTCAAACCACATAAATTTTCGTTCGGTTTCATCAAACCCATCCTAATTTCGTCAAACCCATGCTAAATATGTCAAACCTCACATAAATTTTCAAACCACATAAATTTTCGTTCGGTTTCATCAAACCCATCCTAATTTCTTCAAACCCATGCTAAATTGCTCAAACCTCACATAAATTTTCAAACCACATAAATTTTCGTTCGGTTTCATCAAACCCATCCTAATTTCTTCAAACCCATGCTAAATTGCTCAAACCTCAGATAAATTTTCAAACCACATAAATTTTCGTTCGGTTTCATCAAACCCATCCTAATTTCGTCAAACCCATGCTAAATATGTCAAACCTCACATAAATTTTCAAACCACATAAATTTTCGTTCGGTTTCATCAAACCCATCCTAATTTCTTCAAACCCATGCTAAATTGCTCAAACCTCAGATAAATTTTCAAACCTCATAAATTTTCGTTCGGATTCATCAAACCCATCCTAATTTCGTCAAACCCATGCTAATTTTGTCAAACCTCACATAAATTTTCAAACCTCACATAAATTTTCGTTCGGTTTCATCAAACCCATCCTAATTTCTTCAAACCCATGCTAAATTGCTCAAACCTCACATAAATTTTCAAACCACATAAATTTTCGTTCGGTTTCATCAAACCCATCCTAATTTCTTCAAACCCATGCTAAATTGCTCAAACCTCAGATAAATTTTCAAACCACATAAATTTTCGTTCGGTTTCATCAAACCCATCCTAATTTCGTCAAACCCATGCTAAATATGTCAAACCTCACATAAATTTTCAAACCACATAAATTTTCGTTCGGTTTCATCAAACCCATCCTAATTTCGTCAAACCCATGCTAATTTTGTCAAACCTCACATAAATTTTCAAACCTCACATAAATTTTCGTTCGGTTTCATCAAACCCATCCTAATTTCTTCAAACCCATGCTAAATTGCTCAAACCTCACATAAATTTTCAAACCACATAAATTTTCGTTCGGTTTCATCAAACCCATCCTAATTTCGTCAAACCCATGCTAATTTTGTCAAACCTCTCATAAATTTTCAAACCTCACATAAATTTTCGTTCGGTTTCATCAAACCCATCCTAATTTCTTCAAACCCATGCTAAATTGCTCAAACCTCACATAAATTTTCGTTCGGATTCATCAAACCCATCCTAATTTCATCAAACCCATGCTAAATATGTCAAACCTCACATAAATTTTCAAACCACATAAATTTTCGTTCGGTTTCATCAAACCCATCCTAATTTCTTCAAACCCATGCTAATTTGCTCAAACCTCAGATAAATTTTCAAACCTCATAAATTTTCGTTCGGATTCATCAAACCCATCCTAATTTCGTCAAACCCATGCTAATTTTGTCAAACCTCACATAAATTTTCAAACCTCACATAAATTTTCGTTCGGTTTCATCAAACCCATCCTAATTTCTTCAAACCCATGCTAAATTGCTCAAACCTCACATAAATTTTCAAACCACATAAATTTTCGTTCGGTTTCATCAAACCCATCCTAATTTCGTCAAACCCATGCTAAATATGTCAAACCTCACATAAATTTTCAAACCACATAAATTTTCGTTCGGTTTCATCAAACCCATCCTAATTTCTTCAAACCCATGCTAAATTGCTCAAACCTCACATAAATTTTCAAACCACATAAATTTTCGTTCGGTTTCATCAAACCCATCCTAATTTCTTCAAACCCATGCTAAATTGCTCAAACCTCAGATAAATTTTCAAACCACATAAATTTTCGTTCGGTTTCATCAAACCCATCCTAATTTCGTCAAACCCATGCTAAATATGTCAAACCTCACATAAATTTTCAAACCACATAAATTTTCGTTCGGTTTCATCAAACCCATCCTAATTTCTTCAAACCCATGCTAATTTGCTCAAACCTCAGATAAATTTTCAAACCTCATAAATTTTCGTTCGGATTCATCAAACCCATCCTAATTTCGTCAAACCCATGCTAATTTTGTCAAACCTCACATAAATTTTCAAACCTCACATAAATTTTCGTTCGGTTTCATCAAACCCATCCTAATTTCTTCAAACCCATGCTAAATTGCTCAAACCTCAGATAAATTTTCAAACCACATAAATTTTCGTTCGGTTTCATCAAACCCATCCTAATTTCGTCAAACCCATGCTAATTTTGTCAAACCTCACATAAATTTTCAAACCACATAAATTTTCGTTCGGTTTCATCAAACCCATCCTAATTTCGTCAAACCCATGCTAATTTTGTCAAACCTCACATAAATTTTCAAACCTCACATAAATTTTCGTTCGGTTTCATCAAACCCATCCTAATTTCTTCAAACCCATGCTAAATTGCTCAAACCTCACATAAATTTTCGTTCGGATTCATCAAACCCATCCTAATTTCGTCAAACCCATGCTAAATATGTCAAACCTCACATAAATTTTCAAACCACATAAATTTTCGTTCGGTTTCATCAAACCCATCCTAATTTCTTCAAACCCATGCTAAATTGCTCAAACCTCAGATAAATTTTCAAACCACATAAATTTTCGTTCGGTTTCATCAAACCCATCCTAATTTCGTCAAACCCATGCTAATTTTGTCAAACCTCACATAAATTTTCAAACCTCACATAAATTTTCGTTCGGTTTCATCAAACCCATCCTAATTTCTTCAAACCCATGCTAAATTGCTCAAACCTCACATAAATTTTCAAACCACATAAATTTTCGTTCGGTTTCATCAAACCCATCCTAATTTCTTCAAACCCATGCTAAATTGCTCAAACCTCACATAAATTTTCGTTCGGATTCATCAAACCCATCCTAATTTCGTCAAACCCATGCTAAATATGTCAAACCTCACATAAATTTTCAAACCACATAAATTTTCGTCCGGTTTCATCAATCCCATCCTAATTTCTTCAAACCCATGCTAATTTGCTCAAACCTCAGATAAATTTTCAAACCTCATAAATTTTCGTTCGGATTCATCAAACCCATCCTAATTTCGTCAAACCCATGCTAAATATGTCAAACCTCACATAAATTTTCAAACCACATAAATTTTCGTTCGGTTTCATCAAACCCATCCTAATTTCTTCAAACCCATGCTAAATTGCTCAAACCTCACATAAATTTTCAAACCACATAAATTTTCGTTCGGTTTCATCAAACCCATCCTAATTTCTTCAAACCCATGCTAAATTGCTCAAACCTCAGATAAATTTTCAAACCACATAAATTTTCGTTCGGTTTCATCAAACCCATCCTAATTTCGTCAAACCCATGCTAAATATGTCAAACCTCACATAAATTTTCAAACCACATAAATTTTCGTTCGGTTTCATCAAACCCATCCTAATTTCTTCAAACCCATGCTAAATTGCTCAAACCTCACATAAATTTTCAAACCACATAAATTTTCGTTCGGTTTCATCAAACCCATCCTAATTTCTTCAAACCCATGCTAAATTGCTCAAACCTCAGATAAATTTTCAAACCTCATAAATTTTCGTTCGGATTCATCAAACCCATCCTAATTTCGTCAAACCCATGCTAATTTTGTCAAACCTCAGATAAATTTTCAAACCACATAAATTTTCGTTCGGTTTCATCAAACCCATCCTAATTTCGTCAAACCCATGCTAAATATGTCAAACCTCACATAAATTTTCAAACCACATAAATTTTCGTTCGGTTTCATCAAACCCATCCTAATTTCTTCAAACCCATGCTAAATTGCTCAAACCTCAGATAAATTTTCAAACCACATAAATTTTCGTTCGGTTTCATCAAACCCATCCTAATTTCGTCAAACCCATGCTAATTTTGTCAAACCTCACATAAATTTTCAAACCTCACATAAATTTTCGTTCGGTTTCATCAAACCCATCCTAATTTCTTCAAACCCATGCTAAATTGCTCAAACCTCACATAAATTTTCAAACCACATAAATTTTCGTTCGGTTTCATCAAACCCATCCTAATTTCTTCAAACCCATGCTAAATTGCTCAAACCTCACATAAATTTTCGTTCGGATTCATCAAACCCATCCTAATTTCGTCAAACCCATGCTAAATATGTCAAACCTCACATAAATTTTCAAACCACATAAATTTTCGTCCGGTTTCATCAATCCCATCCTAATTTCTTCAAACCCATGCTAATTTGCTCAAACCTCAGATAAATTTTCAAACCTCATAAATTTTCGTTCGGATTCATCAAACCCATCCTAATTTCGTCAAACCCATGCTAAATATGTCAAACCTCACATAAATTTTCAAACCACATAAATTTTCGTTCGGTTTCATCAAACCCATCCTAATTTCTTCAAACCCATGCTAAATTGCTCAAACCTCACATAAATTTTCAAACCACATAAATTTTCGTTCGGTTTCATCAAACCCATCCTAATTTCTTCAAACCCATGCTAAATTGCTCAAACCTCAGATAAATTTTCAAACCACATAAATTTTCGTTCGGTTTCATCAAACCCATCCTAATTTCGTCAAACCCATGCTAAATATGTCAAACCTCACATAAATTTTCAAACCACATAAATTTTCGTTCGGTTTCATCAAACCCATCCTAATTTCTTCAAACCCATGCTAAATTGCTCAAACCTCACATAAATTTTCAAACCACATAAATTTTCGTTCGGTTTCATCAAACCCATCCTAATTTCTTCAAACCCATGCTAAATTGCTCAAACCTCAGATAAATTTTCAAACCACATAAATTTTCGTTCGGTTTCATCAAACCCATCCTAATTTCGTCAAACCCATGCTAAATATGTCAAACCTCACATAAATTTTCAAACCACATAAATTTTCGTTCGGTTTCATCAAACCCATCCTAATTTCGTCAAACCCATGCTAAATATGTCAAACCTCACATAAATTTTCAAACCACATAAATTTTCGTTCGGTTTCATCAAACCCATCCTAATTTCTTCAAACCCATGCTAATTTGCTCAAACCTCAGATAAATTTTCAAACCTCATAAATTTTCGTTCGGATTCATCAAACCCATCCTAATTTCGTCAACCCCATGCTAATTTTGTCAAACCTCACATAAATTTTCAAACCTCACATAAATTTTCGTTCGGTTTCATCAAACCCATCCTAATTTCTTCAAACCCATGCTAAATTGCTCAAACCTCACATAAATTTTCGTTCGGATTCATCAAACCCATCCTAATTTCGTCAAACCCATGCTAAATATGTCAAACCTCACATAAATTTTCAAACCACATAAATTTTCGTTCGGTTTCATCAAACCCATCCTAATTTCTTCAAACCCATGCTAATTTGCTCAAACCTCAGATAAATTTTCAAACCTCATAAATTTTCGTTCGGATTCATCAAACCCATCCTAATTTCGTCAAACCCATGCTAATTTTGTCAAACCTCACATAAATTTTCAAACCTCACATAAATTTTCGTTCGGTTTCATCAAACCCATCCTAATTTCTTCAAACCCATGCTAAATTGCTCAAACCTCACATAAATTTTCGTTCGGATTCATCAAACCCATCCTAATTTCGTCAAACCCATGCTAATTTTGTCAAACCTCACATAAATTTTCAAACCTCACATAAATTTTCGTTCGGTTTCATCAAACCCATCCTAATTTCTTCAAACCCATGCTAAATTGCTCAAACCTCACATAAATTTTCGTTCGGATTCATCAAACCCATCCTAATTTCGTCAAACCCATGCTAAATATGTCAAACCTCACATAAATTTTCAAACCACATAAATTTTCGTTCGGTTTCATCAAACCCATCCTAATTTCTTCAAACCCATGCTAAATTGCTCAAACCTCAGATAAATTTTCAAACCTCACATAAATTTTCGTTCGGTTTCATCAAACCCATCCTAATTTCTTCAAACCCATGCTAAATTGCTCAAACCTCACATAAATTTTCGTTCGGATTCATCAAACCCATCCTAATTTCGTCAAACCCATGCTAAATATGTCAAACCTCACATAAATTTTCAAACCACATAAATTTTCGTTCGGTTTCATCAAACCCATCCTAATTTCTTCAAACCCATGCTAAATTGCTCAAACCTCACATAAATTTTCAAACCACATAAATTTTCGTTCGGTTTCATCAAACCCATCCTAATTTCTTCAAACCCATGCTAAATTGCTCAAACCTCAGATAAATTTTCAAACCACATAAATTTTCGTTCGGTTTCATCAAACCCATCCTAATTTCGTCAAACCCATGCTAAATATGTCAAACCTCACATAAATTTTCAAACCACATAAATTTTCGTTCGGTTTCATCAAACCCATCCTAATTTCTTCAAACCCATGCTAATTTGCTCAAACCTCAGATAAATTTTCAAACCACATAAATTTTCGTTCGGTTTCATCAAACCCATCCTAATTTCGTCAAACCCATGCTAAATATGTCAAACCTCACATAAATTTTCAAACCACATAAATTTTCGTTCGGTTTCATCAAACCCATCCTAATTTCTTCAAACCCATGCTAAATTGCTCAAACCTCACATACATTTTCAAACCACATAAATTTTCGTTCGGTTTCATCAAACCCATCCTAATTTCTTCAAACCCATGCTAAATTGCTCAAACCTCACATAAATTTTCGTTCGGATTCATCAAACCCATCCTAATTTCGTCAAACCCATGCTAAATATGTCAAACCTCACATAAATTTTTAAACCACATAAATTTTCGTTCGGTTTCATCAATCCCATCCTAATTTCTTCAAACCCATGCTAAATTGCTCAAACGTCACATAAATTTTCGTTCGGTTTCATCAAACCCATCCTAATTTCGTCAAACCCATGCTAAATATGTCAAACCTCACATAAATTTTCAAACCACATAAATTTTCGTTCGGTTTCATCAAACCCATCCTAATTTCTTCAAACCCATGCTAATTTGCTCAAACCTCAGATAAATTTTCAAACCTCATAAATTTTCGTTCGGATTCATCAAACCCATCCTAATTTCGTCAAACCCATGCTAAATATGTCAAACCTCACATAAATTTTCAAACCACATAAATTTTCGTTCGGTTTCATCAAACCCATCCTAATTTCTTCAAACCCATGCTAAATTGCTCAAACCTCAGATAAATTTTCAAACCTCACATAAATTTTCGTTCGGTTTCATCAAACCCATCCTAATTTCTTCAAACCCATGCTAAATTGCTCAAACCTCACATAAATTTTCGTTCGGATTCATCAAACCCATCCTAATTTCGTCAAACCCATGCTAAATATGTCAAACCTCACATAAATTTTCAAACCACATAAATTTTCGTTCGGTTTCATCAAACCCATCCTAATTTCTTCAAACCCATGCTAAATTGCTCAAACCTCACATAAATTTTCAAACCACATAAATTTTCGTTCGGTTTCATCAAACCCATCCTAATTTCTTCAAACCCATGCTAAATTGCTCAAACCTCAGATAAATTTTCAAACCACATAAATTTTCGTTCGGTTTCATCAAACCCATCCTAATTTCGTCAAACCCATGCTAAATATGTCAAACCTCACATAAATTTTCAAACCACATAAATTTTCGTTCGGTTTCATCAAACCCATCCTAATTTCTTCAAACCCATGCTAATTTGCTCAAACCTCAGATAAATTTTCAAACCTCATAAATTTTCGTTCGGATTCATCAAACCCATCCTAATTTCGTCAAACCCATGCTAATTTTGTCAAACCTCACATAAATTTTCAAACCTCACATAAATTTTCGTTCGGTTTCATCAAACCCATCCTAATTTCTTCAAACCCATGCTAAATTGCTCAAACCTCACATAAATTTTCAAACCACATAAATTTTCGTTCGGTTTCATCAAACCCATCCTAATTTCTTCAAACCCATGCTAAATTGCTCAAACCTCACATAAATTTTCGTTCGGATTCATCAAACCCATCCTAATTTCGTCAAACCCATGCTAAATATGTCAAACCTCACATAAATTTTCAAACCACATAAATTTTCGTTCGGTTTCATCAATCCCATCCTAATTTCTTCAAACCCATGCTAATTTGCTCAAACCTCAGATAAATTTTCAAACCTCATAAATTTTCGTTCGGATTCATCAAACCCATCCTAATTTCGTCAAACCCATGCTAATTTTGTCAAACCTCACATAAATTTTCAAACCACATAAATTTTCGTTCGGTTTCATCAAACCCATCCTAATTTCTTCAAACCCATGCTAAATTGCTCAAACCTCACATAAATTTTCGTTCGGATTCATCAAACCCATCCTAATTTCGTCAAACCCATGCTAAATATGTCAAACCTCACATAAATTTTCAAACCACATAAATTTTCGTTCGGTTTCATCAAACCCATCCTAATTTCTTCAAACCCATGCTAATTTGCTCAAACCTCAGATAAATTTTCAAACCTCATAAATTTTCGTTCGGATTCATCAAACCCATCCTAATTTCGTCAAACCCATGCTAATTTTGTCAAACCTCACATAAATTTTCAAACCTCACATAAATTTTCGTTCGGTTTCATCAAACCCATCCTAATTTCTTCAAACCCATGCTAAATTGCTCAAACCTCACATAAATTTTCGTTCGGATTCATCAAACCCATCCTAATTTCGTCAAACCCATGCTAATTTTGTCAAACCTCACATAAATTTTCAAACCTCACATAAATTTTCGTTCGGTTTCATCAAACCCATCCTAATTTCTTCAAACCCATGCTAAATTGCTCAAACCACACATAAATTTTCGTTCGGATTCATCAAACCCATCCTAATTTCGTCAAACCTCACATAAATTTTCAAACCACATAAATTTTCGTTCGGTTTCATCAATCCCATCCTAATTTCTTCAAACCCATGCTAAATTGCTCAAACCTCACATAAATTTTCAAACCACATAAATTTTCGTTCGGTTTCATCAAACCCATCCTAATTTCTTCAAACCCATGCTAAATTGCTCAAACCTCAGATAAATTTTCAAACCACATAAATTTTCGTTCGGTTTCATCAAACCCATCCTAATTTCGTCAAACCCATGCTAAATATGTCAAACCTCACATAAATTTTCAAACCACATAAATTTTCGTTCGGTTTCATCAAACCCATCCTAATTTCTTCAAACCCATGCTAATTTGCTCAAACCTCAGATAAATTTTCAAACCTCATAAATTTTCGTTCGGATTCATCAAACCCATCCTAATTTCGTCAAACCCATGCTAATTTTGTCAAACCTCACATAAATTTTCAAACCTCACATAAATTTTCGTTCGGTTTCATCAAACCCATCCTAATTTCTTCAAACCCATGCTAAATTGCTCAAACCTCACATAAATTTTCAAACCACATAAATTTTCGTTCGGTTTCATCAAACCCATCCTAATTTCTTCAAACCCATGCTAAATTGCTCAAACCTCAGATAAATTTTCAAACCACATAAATTTTCGTTCGGTTTCATCAAACCCATCCTAATTTCGTCAAACCCATGCTAAATATGTCAAACCTCACATAAATTTTCAAACCACATAAATTTTCGTTCGGTTTCATCAAACCCATCCTAATTTCTTCAAACCCATGCTAATTTGCTCAAACCTCAGATAAATTTTCAAACCTCATAAATTTTCGTTCGGATTCATCAAACCCATCCTAATTTCGTCAAACCCATGCTAATTTTGTCAAACCTCACATAAATTTTCAAACCTCACATAAATTTTCGTTCGGTTTCATCAAACCCATCCTAATTTCTTCAAACCCATGCTAAATTGCTCAAACCTCACATAAATTTTCGTTCGGATTCATCAAACCCATCCTAATTTTGTCAAACCCATGCTAAATATGTCAAACCTCACATAAATTTTCAAACCACATAAATTTTCGTTCGGTTTCATCAATCCCATCCTAATTTCTTCAAACCCATGATAAATTGCTCAAACCTCACATAAATTTTCGTTCGGATTCATCAAACCCATCCTAATTTCGTCAAACCCATGCTAAATATGTCAAACCTCACATAAATTTTCAAACCACATAAATTTTCGTTCGGTTTCATCAAACCCATCCTAATTTCTTCAAACCCATGCTAATTTGCTCAAACCTCAGATAAATTTTCAAACCTCATAAATTTTCGTTCGGATTCATCAAACCCATCCTAATTTCGTCAAACCCATGCTAATTTTGTCAAACCTCACATAAATTTTCAAACCTCACATAAATTTTCAAACCACATAAATTTCCCAAACCCATCCTAATTTCGTCAAACCCATGCTAAATATGTCAAACCTCACATAAATTTTCAAACCACATAAATTTTCGTTCGGTTTCATCAAACCCATCCTAATTTCTTCAAACCCATGCTAAATTGCTCAAACCTCAGATAAATTTTCAAACCACATAAATTTTCGTTCGGTTTCATCAAACCCATCCTAATTTCGTCAAACCCATGCTAAATATGTCAAACCTCACATACATTTTCAAACCACATAAATTTTCGTTCGGTTTCATCAAACCCATCCTAATTTCTTCAAACCCATGCTAATTTGCTCAAACCTCAGATAAATTTTCAAACCTCATAAATTTTCGTTCGGATTCATCAAACCCATCCTAATTTCGTCAAACCCATGCTAATTTTGTCAAACCTCACATAAATTTTCAAACCTCACATAAATTTTCGTTCGGTTTCATCAAACCCATCCTAATTTCTTCAAACCCATGCTAAATTGCTCAAACCTCACATAAATTTTCGTTCGGATTCATCAAACCCATCCTAATTTCGTCAAACCCATGCTAAATATGTCAAACCTCACATAAATTTTCAAACCACATAAATTTTCGTTCGGTTTCATCAATCCCATCCTAATTTCTTCAAACCCATGCTAAATTGCTCAAACCTCACATAAATTTTCAAACCACATAAATTTTCGTTCGGTTTCATCAAACCCATCCTAATTTCTTCAAACCCATGCTAAATTGCTCAAACCTCAGATAAATTTTCAAACCACATAAATTTTCGTTCGGTTTCATCAAACCCATCCTAATTTCGTCAAACCCATGCTAAATATGTCAAACCTCACATAAATTTTCAAACCACATAAATTTTCGTTCGGTTTCATCAAACCCATCCTAATTTCTTCAAACCCATGCTAATTTGCTCAAACCTCAGATAAATTTTCAAACCTCATAAATTTTCGTTCGGATTCATCAAACCCATCCTAATTTCGTCAAACCCATGCTAATTTTGTCAAACCTCACATAAATTTTCAAACCTCACATAAATTTTCGTTCGGTTTCATCAAACCCATCCTAATTTCTTCAAACCCATGCTAAATTGCTCAAACCTCACATAAATTTTCGTTCGGATTCATCAAACCCATCCTAATTTTGTCAAACCCATGCTAAATATGTCAAACCTCACATAAATTTTCAAACCACATAAATTTTCGTTCGGTTTCATCAATCCCATCCTAATTTCTTCAAACTCATGATAAATTGCTCAAACCTCACATAAATTTTCGTTCGGATTCATCAAACCCATCCTAATTTCGTCAAACCCATGCTAAATATGTCAAACCTCACATAAATTTTCAAACCACATAAATTTTCGTTCGGTTTCATCAAACCCATCCTAATTTCTTCAAACCCATGCTAAATTGCTCAAACCTCAGATAAATTTTCAAACCACATAAATTTTCGTTCGGTTTCATCAAACCCATCCTAATTTCTTCAAACCCATGCTAAATTGCTCAAACCTCAGATAAATTTTCAAACCACATAAATTTTCGTTCGGTTTCATCAAACCCATCCTAATTTCGTCAAACCCATGCTAAATATGTCAAACCTCACATAAATTTTCAAACCACATAAATTTTCGTTCGGTTTCATCAAACCCATCCTAATTTCTTCAAACCCATGCTAAATTGCTCAAACCTCACATAAATTTTCGTTCGGATTCATCAAACCCATCCTAATTTCGTCAAACCCATGCTAAATATGTCAAACCTCACATAAATTTTCAAACCACATAAATTTTCGTTCGGTTTCATCAAACCCATCCTAATTTCTTCAAACCCATGCTAATTTGCTCAAACCTCAGATAAATTTTCAAACCTCATAAATTTTCGTTCGGATTCATCAAACCCATCCTAATTTCGTCAAACCCATGCTAATTTTGTCAAACCTCACATAAATTTTCAAACCTCACATAAATTTTCGTTCGGTTTCATCAAACCCATCCTAATTTCTTCAAACCCATGCTAAATTGCTCAAACCTCACATAAATTTTCGTTCGGATTCATCAAACCCATCCTAATTTCGTCAAACCCATGCTAATTTTGTCAAACCTCACATAAATTTTCAAACCTCACATAAATTTTCGTTCGGTTTCATCAAACCCATCCTAATTTCTTCAAACCCATACTAAATTGCTCAAACCTCACATAAATTTTCGTTCGGATTCATCAAACCCATCCTAATTTCGTCAAACCCATGCTAAATATGTCAAACCTCACATAAATTTTCAAACCACATAAATTTTCGTTCGGTTTCATCAAACCCATCCTAATTTCTTCAAACCCATGCTAAATTGCTCAAACCTCAGATAAATTTTCAAACCACATAAATTTTCGTTCGGTTTCATCTAACCCATCCTAATTTCGACAAACCCATGCTAAATATGTCAAACCTCACATAAATTTTCAAACCACATAAATTTTCGTTCGGTTTCATCAAACCCATCCTAATTTCTTCAAACCCATGCTAATTTGCTCAAACCTCAGATAAATTTTCAAACCTCATAAATTTTCGTTCGGATTCATCAAAGCCATCCTAATTTCGTCAAACCCATGCTAATTTTGTCAAACCTCACATAAATTTTCAAACCTCACATAAATTTTCGTTCGGTTTCATCAAACCCATCCTAATTTCTTCAAACCCACGCTAAATTGCTCAAACCTCACATAAATTTTCAAACCACATAAATTTTCGTTCGGTTTCATCAAACCCATCCTAATTTCTTCAAACCCATGCTAAATTGCTCAAACCTCAGATAAATTTTCAAACCACATAAATTTTCGTTCGGTTTCATCAAACCCATCCTAATTTCGTCAAACCCATGCTAAATATGTCAAACCTCACATAAATTTTCAAACCACATAAATTTTCGTTCGGTTTCATCAAACCCATCCTAATTTCTTCAAACCCATGCTAAATTGCTCAAACCTCACATAAATTTTCGTTCGGATTCATCAAACCCATCCTAATTTCGTCAAACCCATGCTAAATATGTCAAACCTCACATAAATTTTCAAACCACATAAATTTTCGTTCGGTTTCATCAAACCCATCCTAATTTCTTCAAACCCATGCTAAATTGCTCAAACCTCAGATAAATTTTCAAACCACATAAATTTTCGTTCGGTTTCATCAAACCCATCCTAATTTCTTCAAACCCATGCTAAATTGCTCAAACCTCAGATAAATTTTCAAACCACATAAATTTTCGTTCGGTTTCATCAAACCCATCCTAATTTCGTCAAACCCATGCTAAATATGTCAAACCTCACATAAATTTTCAAACCACATAAATTTTCGTTCGGTTTCATCAAACCCATCCTAATTTCTTCAAACCCATGCTAATTTGCTCAAACCTCAGATAAATTTTCAAACCTCATAAATTTTCGTTCGGATTCATCAAACCCATCCTAATTTCGTCAAACCCATGCTAATTTTGTCAAACCTCAGATAAATTTTCAAACCACATAAATTTTCGTTCGGTTTCATCAAACCCATCCTAATTTCGTCAAACCCATGCTAAATATGTCAAACCTCACATAAATTTTCAAACCACATAAATTTTCGTTCGGTTTCATCAAACCCATCCTAATTTCTTCAAACCCATGCTAAATTGCTCAAACCTCAGATAAATTTTCAAACCACATAAATTTTCGTTCGGTTTCATCAAACCCATCCTAATTTCGTCAAACCCATGCTAAATATGTCAAACCTCACATAAATTTTCAAACCACATAAATTTTCGTTCGGTTTCATCAAACCCATCCTAATTTCTTCAAACCCATGCTAATTTGCTCAAACCTCAGATAAATTTTCAAACCTCATAAATTTTCGTTCGGATTCATCAAACCCATCCTAATTTCGTCAAACCCATGCTAATTTTGTCAAACCTCACATAAATTTTCAAACCTCACATAAATTTTCGTTCGGTTTCATCAAACCCATCCTAATTTCTTCAAACCCATGCTAAATTGCTCAAACCTCACATAAATTTTCAAACCACATAAATTTTCGTTCGGTTTCATCAAACCCATCCTAATTTCTTCAAACCCATGCTAAATTGCTCAAACCTCACATAAATTTTCGTTCGGATTCATCAAACCCATCCTAATTTCGTCAAACCCATGCTAAATATGTCAAACCTCACATAAATTTTCAAACCACATAAATTTTCGTTCGGTTTCATCAATCCCATCCTAATTTCTTCAAACCCATGCTAATTTGCTCAAACCTCAGATAAATTTTCAAACCTCATAAATTTTCGTTCGGATTCATCAAACCCATCCTAATTTCGTCAAACCCATGCTAAATATGTCAAACCTCACATAAATTTTCAAACCACATAAATTTTCGTTCGGTTTCATCAAACCCATCCTAATTTCTTCAAACCCATGCTAAATTGCTCAAACCTCACATAAATTTTCAAACCACATAAATTTTCGTTCGGTTTCATCAAACCCATCCTAATTTCTTCAAACCCATGCTAAATTGCTCAAACCTCAGATAAATTTTCAAACCACATAAATTTTCGTTCGGTTTCATCAAACCCATCCTAATTTCGTCAAACCCATGCTAAATATGTCAAACCTCACATAAATTTTCAAACCACATAAATTTTCGTTCGGTTTCATCAAACCCATCCTAACTTCTTCAAACCCATGCTAAATTGCTCAAACCTCACATAAATTTTCAAACCACATAAATTTTCGTTCGGTTTCATCAAACCCATCCTAATTTCTTCAAACCCATGCTAAATTGCTCAAACCTCAGATAAATTTTCAAACCACATAAATTTTCGTTCGGTTTCATCAAACCCATCCTAATTTCGTCAAACCCATGCTAAATATGTCAAACCTCACATAAATTTTCAAACCACATAAATTTTCGTTCGGTTTCATCAAACCCATCCTAATTTCGTCAAACCCATGCTAAATATGTCAAACCTCACATAAATTTTCAAACCACATAAATTTTCGTTCGGTTTCATCAAACCCATCCTAATTTCTTCAAACCCATGCTAATTTGCTCAAACCTCAGATAAATTTTCAAACCTCATAAATTTTCGTTCGGATTCATCAAACCCATCCTAATTTCGTCAACCCCATGCTAATTTTGTCAAACCTCACATAAATTTTCAAACCTCACATAAATTTTCGTTCGGTTTCATCAAACCCATCCTAATTTCTTCAAACCCATGCTAAATTGCTCAAACCTCACATAAATTTTCGTTCGGATTCATCAAACCCATCCTAATTTCGTCAAACCCATGCTAAATATGTCAAACCTCACATAAATTTTCAAACCACATAAATTTTCGTTCGGTTTCATCAAACCCATCCTAATTTCTTCAAACCCATGCTAATTTGCTCAAACCTCAGATAAATTTTCAAACCTCATAAATTTTCGTTCGGATTCATCAAACCCATCCTAATTTCGTCAAACCCATGCTAATTTTGTCAAACCTCACATAAATTTTCAAACCTCACATAAATTTTCGTTCGGTTTCATCAAACCCATCCTAATTTCTTCAAACCCATGCTAAATTGCTCAAACCTCACATAAATTTTCGTTCGGATTCATCAAACCCATCCTAATTTCGTCAAACCCATGCTAATTTTGTCAAACCTCACATAAATTTTCAAACCTCACATAAATTTTCGTTCGGTTTCATCAAACCCATCCTAATTTCTTCAAACCCATGCTAAATTGCTCAAACCTCACATAAATTTTCGTTCGGATTCATCAAACCCATCCTAATTTCGTCAAACCCATGCTAAATATGTCAAACCTCACATAAATTTTCAAACCACATAAATCTTCGTTCGGTTTCATCAATCCCATCCTAATTTCTTCAAACCCATGCTAAATTGCTCAAACCTCACATAAATTTTCGTTCGGATTCATTAAACCCATCCTAATTTCGTCAAACCCATGCTAAATATGTCAAACCTCACATAAATTTTCAAACCACATAAATTTTCGTTCGGTTTCATCAAACCCATCCTAATTTCTTCAAACCCATGCTAAATTGCTCAAACCTCACATAAATTTTCAAACCACATAAATTTTCGTTCGGTTTCATCAAACCCATCCTAATTTCTTCAAACCCATGCTAAATTGCTCAAACCTCACATAAATTTTCGTTCGGTTTCATCAAACCCATCCTAATTTCGTCAAACCCATGCTAAATATGTCAAACCTCACATAAATTTTCAAACCACATAAATTTTCGTTCGGTTTCATCAAACCCATCCTAATTTCTTCAAACCCATGCTAATTTGCTCAAACCTCAGATAAATTTTCAAACCTCAAAAATTTTCGTTCGGATTCATCAAACCCATCCTAATTTCGTCAAACCCATGCTAATTTTGTCAAACCTCACATAAATTTTCAAACCTCACATAAATTTTCGTTCGGTTTCATCAAACCCATCCTAATTTCTTCAAACCCATGCTAAATTGCTCAAACCTCACATAAATTTTCGTTCGGATTCATCAAACCCATCCTAATTTCGTCAAACCCATGCTAAATATGTCAAACCTCACATAAATTTTCAAACCACATAAATTTTCGTTCGGTTTCATCAAACCCATCCTAATTTCTTCAAACCCATGCTAATTTGCTCAAACCTCAGATAAATTTTCAAACCTCATAAATTTTCGTTCGGATTCATCAAACCCATCCTAATTTCGTCAAACCCATGCTAAATATGTCAAACCTCACATAAATTTTCAAACCACATAAATTTTCGTTCGGTTTCATCAAACCCATCCTAATTTCTTCAAACCCATGCTAAATTGCTCAAACCTCAGATAAATTTTCAAACCTCACATAAATTTTCGTTCGGTTTCATCAAACCCATCCTAATTTCTTCAAACCCATGCTAAATTGCTCAAACCTCACATAAATTTTCGTTCGGATTCATCAAACCCATCCTAATTTCGTCAAACCCATGCTAAATATGTCAAACCTCACATAAATTTTCAAACCACATAAATTTTCGTTCGGTTTCATCAAACCCATCCTAATTTCTTCAAACCCATGCTAAATTGCTCAAACCTCACATAAATTTTCAAACCACATAAATTTTCGTTCGGTTTCATCAAACCCATCCTAATTTCTTCAAACCCATGCTAAATTGCTCAAACCTCAGATAAATTTTCAAACCACATAAATTTTCGTTCGGTTTCATCAAACCCATCCTAATTTCGTCAAACCCATGCTAAATATGTCAAACCTCACATAAATTTTCAAACCACATAAATTTTCGTTCGGTTTCATCAAACCCATCCTAATTTCTTCAAACCCATGCTAATTTGCTCAAACCTCAGATAAATTTTCAAACCACATAAATTTTCGTTCGGTTTCATCAAACCCATCCTAATTTCGTCAAACCCATGCTAAATATGTCAAACCTCACATAAATTTTCAAACCACATAAATTTTCGTTCGGTTTCATCAAACCCATCCTAATTTCTTCAAACCCATGCTAAATTGCTCAAACCTCACATAAATTTTCAAACCACATAAATTTTCGTTCGGTTTCATCAAACCCATCCTAATTTCTTCAAACCCATGCTAAATTGCTCAAACCTCAGATAAATTTTCAAACCACATAAATTTTCGTTCGGTTTCATCAAACCCATCCTAATTTCGTCAAACCCATGCTAAATATGTCAAACCTCACATAAATTTTCAAACCACATAAATTTTCGTTCGGTTTCATCAAACCCATCCTAATTTCTTCAAACCCATGCTAAATTGCTCAAACCTCACATAAATTTTCAAACCACATATATTTTCGTTCGGTTTCATCAAACCCATCCTAATTTCTTCAAACCCATGCTAAATTGCTCAAACCTCAGATAAATTTTCAAACCACATAAATTTTCGTTCGGTTTCATCAAACCCATCCTAATTTCTTCAAACCCATGCTAAATTGCTCAAACCTCACATAAATTTTCAAACCACATAAATTTTCGTTCGGTTTCATCAAACCCATCCTAATTTCGTCAAACCCATGCTAAATATGTCAAACCTCACATAAATTTTCAAACCTCACATAAATTTTCGTTCGGTTTCATCAAACCCATCCTAATTTCTTCAAACCCATGCTAAATTGCTCAAACCTCACATAAATTTTCAAACCACATAAATTTTCGTTCGGTTTCATCAAACCCATCCTAATTTCGTCAAACCCATGCTAAATATGTCAAACCTCACATAAATTTTCAAACCTCACATAAATTTTCGTTCGGTTTCATCAAACCCATCCTAATTTCTTCAAACCCATGCTAAATTGCTCAAACCTCACATAAATTTTCAAACCACATAAATTTTCGTTCGGTTTCATCAAACCCATCCTAATTTCTTCAAACCCATGCTAAATTGCTCAAACCTCAGATAAATTTTCAAACCACATAAATTTTCGTTCGGTTTCATCAAACCCATCCTAATTTCTTCAAACCCATGCTAAATTGCTCAAACCTCAGATAAATTTTCAAACCACATAAATTTTCGTTCGGTTTCATCAAACCCATCCTAATTTCTTCAAACCCATGCTAAATTGCTCAAACCTCAGATAAATTTTCAAACCACATAAATTTTCGTTCGGTTTCATCAAACCCATCCTAATTTCTTCAAACCCATGCTAAATTGCTCAAACCTCACATAAATTTTCAAACCACATAAATTTTCGTTCGGTTTCATCAAACCCATCCTAATTTCTTCAAACCCATGCTAAATTGCTCAAACCTCAGATAAATTTTCAAACCACATAAATTTTCGTTCGGTTTCATCAAACCCATCCTAATTTCGTCAAACCCATGCTAAATATGTCAAACCTCACATAAATTTTCAATCCACATAAATTTTCGTTCGGTTTCATCAAACCCATCCTAATTTCTTCAAACCCATGCTAAATTGCTCAAACCTCAGATAAATTTTCAAACCACATAAATTTTCGTTCGGTTTCATCAAACCCATCCTAATTTCTTCAAACCCATGCTAAATTGCTCAAACCTCACATAAATTTTCAAACCACATAAATTTTCGTTCGGTTTCATCAAACCCATCCTAATTTCTTCAAACCCATGCTAAATTGCTCAAACCTCAGATAAATTTTCAAACCACATAAATTTTCGTTCAGTTTCATCAAACCCATCCTAATTTCGTCAAACCCATGCTAAATATGTCAAACCTCACATAAATTTTCAAACCACATAAATTTTCGTTCGGTTTCATCAAACCCATCCTAATTTCTTCAAACCCATGCTAAATTGCTCAAACCTCACATAAATTTTCAAACCACATAAATTTTCGTTCGGTTTCATCAAACCCATCCTAATTTCTTCAAACCCATGCTAAATTGCTCAAACCTCAGATAAATTTTCAAACCACATAAATTTTCGTTCGGTTTCATCAAACCCATCCTAATTTCGTCAAACCCATGCTAAATATGTCAAACCTCACATAAATTTTCAAACCACATAAATTTTCGTTCGGTTTCATCAAACCCATCCTAATTTCTTCAAACCCATGCTAAATTGCTCAAACCTCACATAAATTTTCAAACCACATAAATTTTCGTTCGGTTTCATCAAACCCATCCTAATTTCGTCAAACCCATGCTAAATATGTCAAACCTCACATAAATTTTCAAACCTCACATAAATTTTCGTTCGGTTTCATCAAACCCATCCTAATTTCTTCAAACCCATGCTAAATTGCTCAAACCTCAGATAAATTTTCAAACCACATAAATTTTCGTTCGGTTTCATCAAACCCATCCTAATTTCTTCAAACCCATGCTAAATTGCTCAAACCTCAGATAAATTTTCAAACCACATAAATTTTCGTTCGGTTTCATCAAACCCATCCTAATTTCTTCAAACCCATGCTAAATTGCTCAAACCTCAGATAAATTTTCAAACCACATAAATTTTCGTTCGGTTTCATCAAACCCATCCTAATTTCGTCAAACCCATGCTAAATATGTCAAACCTCACATAAATTTTCAAACCACATAAATTTTCGTTCGGTTTCATCAAACCCATCCTAATTTCTTCAAACCCATGCTAAATTGCTCAAACCTCACATAAATTTTCAAACCACATAAATTTTCGTTCGGTTTCATCAAACCCATCCTAATTCCGTCAAACCCATGCTAAATATGTCAAACCTCACATAAATTTTCAAACCTCACATAAATTTTCGTTCGGTTTCATCAAACCCATCCTAATTTCTTCAAACCCATGCTAAATTGCTCAAACCTCACATAAATTTTCAAACCACATAAATTTTCGTTCGGTTTCATCAAACCCATCCTAATTTCTTCAAACCCATGCTAAATTGCTCAAACCTCAGATAAATTTTCAAACCACATAAATTTTCGTTCGGTTTCATCAAACCCATCCTAATTTCTTCAAACCCATGCTAAATTGCTCAAACCTCAGATAAATTTTCAAACCACATAAATTTTCGTTCGGTTTCATCAAACCCATCCTAATTTCTTCAAACCCATGCTAAATTGCTCAAACCTCAGATAAATTTTCAAACCACATAAATTTTCGTTCGGTTTCATCAAACCCATCCTAATTTCTTCAAACCCATGCTAAATTGCTCAAACCTCACATAAATTTTCAAACCACATAAATTTTCGTTCGGTTTCATCAAACCCATCCTAATTTCTTCAAACCCATGCTAAATTGCTCAAACCTCACATAAATTTTCAAACCACATAAATTTTCGTTCGGTTTCATCAAACCCATCCTAATTTCGTCAAACCCATGCTAAATATGTCAAACCTCACATAAATTTTCAAACCTCACATAAATTTTCGTTCGGTTTCATCAAACCCATCCTAATTTCTTCAAACCCATGCTAAATTGCTCAAACCTCACATAAATTTTCAAACCACATAAATTTTCGTTCGGTTTCATCAAACCCATCCTAATTTCTTCAAACCCATGCTAAATTGCTCAAACCTCAGATAAATTTTCAAACCACATAAATTTTCGTTCGGTTTCATCAAACCCATCCTAATTTCTTCAAACCCATGCTAAATTGCTCAAACCTCACATAAATTTTCAAACCACATAAATTTTCGTTCGGTTTCATCAAACCCATCCTAATTTCTTCAAACCCATGCTAAATTGCTCAAACCTCAGATAAATTTTCAAACCACATAAATTTTCGTTCGGTTTCATCAAACCCATCCTAATTTCGTCAAACCCATGCTAAATATGTCAAACCTCACATAAATTTTCAAACCACATAAATTTTCGTTCGGTTTCATCAAACCCATCCTAATTTCTTCAAACCCATGCTAAATTGCTCAAACCTCACATAAATTTTCAAACCACATAAATTTTCGTTCGGTTTCATCAAACCCATCCTAATTTCGTCAAACCCATGCTAAATATGTCAAACCTCACATAAATTTTCAAACCTCACATAAATTTTCGTTCGGTTTCATCAAACCCATCCTAATTTCTTCAAACCCATGCTAAATTGCTCAAACCTCACATAAATTTTCAAACCACATAAATTTTCGTTCGGTTTCATCAAACCCATCCTAATTTCTTCAAACCCATGCTAAATTGCTCAAACCTCAGATAAATTTTCAAACCACATAAATTTTCGTTCGGTTTCATCAAACCCATCCTAATTTCTTCAAACCCATGCTAAATATGTCAAACCTCACATAAATTTTCAAACCACATAAATTTTCGTTCGGTTTCATCAAACCCATCCTAATTTCGTCAAACCCATGCTAAATATGTCAAACCTCACATAAATTTTCAAACCTCACATAAATTTTCGTTCGGTTTCATCAAACCCATCCTAATTTCTTCAAACCCATGCTAAATTGCTCAAACCTCACATAAATTTTCAAACCACATAAATTTTCGTTCGGTTTCATCAAACCCATCCTAATTTCTTCAAACCCATGCTAAATTGCTCAAACCTCAGATACATTTTCAAACCACATAAATTTTCGTTCGGTTTCATCAAACCCATCCTAATTTCTTCAAACCCATGCTAAATTGCTCAAACCTCACATAAATTTTCAAACCACATAAATTTTCGTTCGGTTTCATCAAACCCATCCTAATTTCTTCAAACCCATGCTAAATTGCTCAAACCTCACATAAATTTTCAAACCACATAAATTTTCGTTCGGTTTCATCAAACCCATCCTAATTTCGTCAAACCCATGCTAAATATGTCAAACCTCACATAAATTTTCAAACCTCACATAAATTTTCGTTCGGTTTCATCAAACCCATCCTAATTTCTTCAAACCCATGCTAAATTGCTCAAACCTCACATAAATTTTCAAACCACAAATTTTCGTTCGGTTTCATCAAACCCATCCTAATTTCTTCAAACCCATGCTAAATTGCTCAAACCTCAGATAAATTTTCAAACCACATAAATTTTCGTTCGGTTTCATCAAACCCATCCTAATTTCTTCAAACCCATGCTAAATTGCTCAAACCTCACATAAATTTTCAAACCACATAAATTTTCGTTCGGTTTCATCAAACCCATCCTAATTTCTTCAAACCCATGCTAAATTGCTCAAACCTCACATAAATTTTCAACCCTCACATAAATTTTCGTTCGGTTTCATCAAACCCATCCTAATTTCTTCAAACCCATGCTAAATTGCTCAAACCTCAGATAAATTTTCAAACCACATAAATTTTCGTTCGGTTTCATCAAACCCATCCTAATTTCTTCAAACCCATGCTAAATTGCTCAAACCTCAGATAAATTTTCAAACCACATAAATTTTCGTTCGGTTTCATCAAACCCATCCTAATTTCGTCAAACCCATGCTAAATATGTCAAACCTCACATAAATTTTCAAACCACATAAATTTTCGTTCGGTTTCATCAAACCCATCCTAATTTCTTCAAACCCATGCTAAATTGCTCAAACCTCACATAAATTTTCAAACCACATAAATTTTCGTTCGGTTTCATCAAACCCATCCTAATTTCTTCAAACCCATGCTAAATTGCTCAAACCTCACATAAATTTTCAAACCACATAAATTTTCGTTCGGTTTCATCAAACCCATCCTAATTTCTTCAAACCCATGCTAAATTGCTCAAACCTCAGATAAATTTTCAAACCACATAAATTTTCGTTCGGTTTCATCAAACCCATCCTAATTTCGTCAAACCCATGCTAAATATGTCAAACCTCACATAAATTTTCAAACCACATAAATTTTCGTTCGGTTTCATCAAACCCATCCTAATTTCTTCAAACCCATGCTAATTTGCTCAAACCTCAGATAAATTTTCAAACCTCATAAATTTTCGTTCGGATTCATCAAATCCATCCTAATTTCGTCAAACCCATGCTAATTTTGTCAAACCTCACATAAATTTTCAAACCTCACATAAATTTTCGTTCGGTTTCATCAAACCCATCCTAATTTCTTCAAACCCATGCTAAATTGCTCAAACCTCACATAAATTTTCGTTCGGATTCATCAAACCCATCCTAATTTCGTCAAACCCATGCTAAATATGTCAAACCTCACATAAATTTTCAAACCACATAAATTTTCGTTCGGATTCATCAAACCCATCCTAATTTCGTCAAACCCATGCTAATTTGCTCAAACCTCAGATAAATTTTCAGACCTCATAAATTTTCGTTCGGATTCATCAAACCCATCCTAATTTCGTCAAACCCATGCTAATTTTGTCAAACCTCACATAAATTTTCAAACCTCACATAAATTTTCGTTCGGTTTCATCAAACCCATCCTAATTTCTTCAAACCCATGCTAAATTGCTCAAACCTCACATAAATTTTCAAACCACATAAATTTTCGTTCGGTTTCATCAAACCCATCCTAATTTCTTCAAACCCATGCTAAATTGCTCAAACCTCAGATAAATTTTCAAACCACATAAATTTTCGTTCGGTTTCATCAAACCCATCCTAATTTCGTCAAACCCATGCTAAATATGTCAAACCTCACATAAATTTTCAAACCACATAAATTTTCGTTCGGTTTCATCAAACCCATCCTAATTTCTTCAAACCCATGCTAATTTGCTCAAACCTCAGATAAATTTTCAAACCTCATAAATTTTCGTTCGGATTCATCAAACCCATCCTAATTTCGTCAAACCCATGCTAATTTTGTCAAACCTCACATAAATTTTCAAACCTCACATAAATTTTCGTTCGGTTTCATCAAACCCATCCTAATTTCTTCAAACCCATGCTAAATTGCTCAAACCTCACATAAATTTTCGTTCGGATTCATCAAACCCATCCTAATTTCGTCAAACCCATGCTAAATATGTCAAACCTCACATAAATTTTCAAACCACATAAATTTTCGTTCGGTTTCATCAATCCCATCCTAATTTCTTCAAACCCATGATAAATTGCTCAAACCTCACATAAATTTTCGTTCGGATTCATCAAACCCATCCTAATTTCGTCAAACCCATGCTAAATATGTCAAACCTCACATAAATTTTCAAACCACATAAATTTTCGTTCGGTTTCATCAAACCCATCCTAATTTCTTCAAACCCATGCTAAATTGCTCAAACCTCAGATAAATTTTCAAACCACATAAATTTTCGTTCGGTTTCATCTAACCCATCCTAATTTCGTCAAACCCATGCTAAATATGTCAAACCTCACATAAATTTTCAAACCACATAAATTTTCGTTCGGTTTCATCAAACCCATCCTAATTTCTTCAAACCCATGCCAATTTGCTCAAACCTCAGATAAATTTTCAAACCTCATAAATTTTCGTTCGGATTCATCAAACCCATCCTAATTTCGTCAAACCCATGCTAATTTTGTCAAACCTCACATAAATTTTCAAACCTCACATAAATTTTCGTTCGGTTTCATCAAACCCATCCTAATTTCTTCAAACCCACGCTAAATTGCTCAAACCTCACATAAATTTTCAAACCACATAAATTTTCGTTCGGTTTCATCAAACCCATCCTAATTTCTTCAAACCCATGCTAAATTGCTCAAACCTCAGATAAATTTTCAAACCACATAAATTTTCGTTCGGTTTCATCAAACCCATCCTAATTTCGTCAAACCCATGCTAAATATGTCAAACCTCACATAAATTTTCAAACCACATAAATTTTCGTTCGGTTTCATCAAACCCATCCTAATTTCTTCAAACCCATGCTAAATTGCTCAAACCTCACATAAATTTTCGTTCGGATTCATCAAACCCATCCTAATTTCGTCAAACCCATGCTAAATATGTCAAACCTCACATAAATTTTCAAACCACATAAATTTTCGTTCGGTTTCATCAAACCCATCCTAATTTCTTCAAACCCATGCTAATTTGCTCAAACCTCAGATAAATTTTCAAACCTCATAAATTTTCGTTCGGATTCATCAAACCCATCCTAATTTCGTCAAACCCATGCTAATTTTGTCAAACCTCACATAAATTTTCAAACCTCACATAAATTTTCGTTCGGTTTCATCAAACCCATCCTAATTTCTTCAAACCCACGCTAAATTGCTCAAACCTCACCTAAATTTTCAAACCACATAAATTTTCGTTCGGTTTCATCAAACCCATCCTAATTTCTTCAAACCCATGCTAAATTGCTCAAACCTCACATAAATTTTCGTTCGGATTCATCAAACCCATCCTAATTTCGTCAAACCCATGCTAAATATGTCAAACCTCACATAAATTTTCAAACCACATACATTTTCGTTCGGTTTCATCAAACACATCCTAATTTCTTCAAACCCATGCTAAATATGTCAAACCTCACATAAATTTTCAAACCACATAAATTTTCGTTCGGTTTCATCAAACCCATCCTAATTTCTTCAAACCCATGCTAAATTGCTCAAACCTCACATAAATTTTCGTTCGGATTCATCAAACCCATCCTAATTTCGTCAAACCCATGCTAAATATGTCAAACCTCACATAAATTTTCAAACCACATAAATTTTCGTTCGGTTTCATCAAACCCATCCTAATTTCTTCAAACCCATGCTAAATTGCTCAAACCTCAGATAAATTTTCAAACCACATAAATTTTCGTTCGGTTTCATCAAACCCATCCTAATTTCGTCAAACCCATGCTAAATATGTCAAACCTCACATAAATTTTCAAACCACATAAATTTTCGTTCGGTTTCATCAAACCCATCCTAATTTCTTCAAACCCATGCTAATTTGCTCAAACCTCAGATAAATTTTCAAACCTCATAAATTTTCGTTCGGATTCATCAAACCCATCCTAATTTCGTCAAACCCATGCTAATTTTGTCAAACCTCACATAAATTTTCAAACCTCACATAAATTTTCGTTCGGTTTCATCAAACCCATCCTAATTTCTTCAAACCCACGCTAAATTGCTCAAACCTCACATAAATTTTCAAACCACATAAATTTTCGTTCGGTTTCATCAAACCCATCCTAATTTCTTCAAACCCATGCTAAATTGCTCAAACCTCACATAAATTTTCGTTCGGATTCATCAAACCCATCCTAATTTCGTCAAACCCATGCTAAATATGTCAAACCTCACATAAATTTTCAAACCACATACATTTTCGTTCGGTTTCATCAAACCCATCCTAATTTCTTCAAACCCATGCTAAATTGCTCAAACCTCACATAAATTTTCAAACCACATAAATTTTCGTTCGGTTTCATCAAACCCATCCTAATTTCTTCAAAC
The DNA here is from genome assembly GCA_936432065.2 of Rutpela maculata. Classification (NCBI taxonomy): domain Eukaryota; kingdom Metazoa; phylum Arthropoda; class Insecta; order Coleoptera; family Cerambycidae; genus Rutpela; species Rutpela maculata. The sequence goes on from CAKZFB020000033.1 coordinate 155,497, forward strand.
CCATGCTAAATTGCTCAAACCTCAGATAAATTTTCAAACCACATAAATTTTCGTTCGGTTTCATCAAACCCATCCTAATTTCTTCAAACCCATGCTAAATTGCTCAAACCTCAGATAAATTTTCAAACCACATAAATTTTCGTTCGGTTTCATCAAACCCATCCTAATTTCGTCAAACCCATGCTAAATATGTCAAACCTCACATAAATTTTCAAACCACATAAATTTTCGTTCGGTTTCATCAAACCCATCCTAATTTCTTCAAACCCATGCTAAATTGCTCAAACCTCAGATAAATTTTCAAACCACATAAATTTTCGTTCGGTTTCATCAAAGCCATCCTAATTTCGTCAAACCCATGCTAAATATGTCAAACCTCACATAAATTTTCAAACCACATAAATTTTCGTTCGGTTTCATCAAACCCATCCTAATTTCTTCAAACCCATGCTAATTTGCTCAAACCTCAGATAAATTTTCAAACCTCATAAATTTTCGTTCGGATTCATCAAACCCATCCTAATTTCGTCAAACCCATGCTAATTTTGTCAAACCTCACATAAATTTTCAAACCTCACATAAATTTTCGTTCGGTTTCATCAAACCCATCCTAATTTCTTCAAACCCATGCTAAATTGCTCAAACCTCACATAAATTTTCGTTCGGATTCATCAAACCCATCCTAATTTCGTCAAACCCATGCTAAATATGTCAAACCTCACATAAATTTTCAAACCACATAAATTTTCGTTCGGTTTCATCAAACCCATCCTAATTTCTTCAAACCCATGCTAATTTGCTCAAACCTCAGATAAATTTTCAAACCTCATAAATTTTCGTTCGGATTCATCAATCCCATCCTAATTTCGTCAAACCCATGCTAATTTTGTCAAACCTCACATAAATTTTCAAACCTCACATAAATTTTCGTTCGGTTTCATCAAACCCATCCTAATTTCTTCAAACCCATGCTAAATTGCTCAAACCTCACATAAATTTTCGTTCGGATTCATCAAACCCATCCTAATTTCGTCAAACCCATGCTAATTTTGTCAAACCTCACATAAATTTTCAAACCTCACATAAATTTTCGTTCGGTTTCATCAAACCCATCCTAATTTCTTCAAACCCATGCTAAATTGCTCAAACTTCACATAAATTTTCGTTCGGATTCATCAAACCCATCCTAATTTCGTCAAACCCATGCTAAATATGTCAAACCTCACATAAATTTTCAAACCACATAAATTTTCGTTCGGTTTCATCAATCCCATCCTAATTTCTTCAAACCCATGCTAAATTGCTCAAACCTCACATAAATTTTCGTTCGGATTCATCAAACCCATCCTAATTTCGTCAAACCCATGCTAAATATGTCAAACCTCACATAAATTTTCAAACCACATAAATTTTCGTTCGGTTTCATCAAACCCATCCTAATTTCTTCAAACCCATGCTAAATTGCTCAAACCTCACATAAATTTTCAAACCACATAAATTTTCGTTCGGTTTCATCAAACCCATCCTAATTTCTTCAAACCCATGCTAAATTGCTCAAACCTCACATAAATTTTCGTTCGGTTTCATCAAACCCATCCTAATTTCGTCAAACCCATGCTAAATATGTCAAACCTCACATAAATTTTCAAACCACATAAATTTTCGTTCGGTTTCATCAAACCCATCCTAATTTCTTCAAACCCATGCTAATTTGCTCAAACCTCAGATAAATTTTCAAACCTCATAAATTTTCGTTCGGATTCATCAAACCCATCCTAATTTCGTCAAACCCATGCTAATTTTGTCAAACCTCACATAAATTTTCAAACCTCACATAAATTTTCGTTCGGTTTCATCAAACCCATCCTAATTTCTTCAAACCCATGCTAAATTGCTCAAACCTCACATAAATTTTCGTTCTGACTCATCAAACCCATCCTAATTTCGTCAAACCCATGCTAAATATGTCAAACCTCACATAAATTTTCAAACCACATAAATTTTCGTTCGGTTTCATCAAACCCATCCTAATTTCTTCAAACCCATGCTAATTTGCTCAAACCTCAGATAAATTTTCAAACCTCATAAATTTTCGTTCGGATTCATCAAACCCATCCTAATTTCGTCAAACCCATGCTAAATATGTCAAACCTCACATAAATTTTCAAACCACATAAATTTTCGTTCGGTTTCATCAAACCCATCCTAATTTCTTCAAACCCATGCTAAATTGCTCAAACCTCAGATAAATTTTCAAACCTCACATAAATTTTCGTTCGGTTTCATCAAACCCATCCTAATTTCTTCAAACCCATGCTAAATTGCTCAAACCCCACATAAATTTTCGTTCGGATTCATCAAACCCATCCTAATTTCGTCAAACCCATGCTAAATATGTCAAACCTCACATAAATTTTCAAACCACATAAATTTTCGTTCGGTTTCATCAAACCCATCCTAATTTCTTCAAACCCATGCTAAATTGCTCAAACCTCACATAAATTTTCAAACCACATAAATTTTCGTTCGGTTTCATCAAACCCATCCTAATTTCTTCAAACCCATGCTAAATTGCTCAAACCTCAGATAAATTTTCAAACCACATAAATTTTCGTTCGGTTTCATCAAACCCATCCTAATTTCGTCAAACCCATGCTAAATATGTCAAACCTTACATAAATTTTCAAACCACATAAATTTTCGTTCGGTTTCATCAAACCCATCCTAATTTCTTCAAACCCATGCTAATTTGCTCAAACCTCAGATAAATTTTCAAACCTCATAAATTTTCGTTCGGATTCATCAAATCCATCCTAATTTCGTCAAACCCATGCTAATTTTGTCAAACCTCACATAAATTTTCAAACCTCACATAAATTTTCGTTCGGTTTCATCAAACCCATCCTAATTTCTTCAAACCCATGCTAAATTGCTCAAACCTCACATAAATTTTCGTTCGGATTCATCAAACCCATCCTAATTTCGTCAAACCCATGCTAAATATGTCAAACCTCACATAAATTTTCAAACCACATAAATTTTCGTTCGGATTCATCAAACCCATCCTAATTTCGTCAAACCCATGCTAATTTGCTCAAACCTCAGATAAATTTTCAGACCTCATAAATTTTCGTTCGGATTCATCAAACCCATCCTAATTTCGTCAAACCCATGCTAATTTTGTCAAACCTCACATAAATTTTCAAACCTCACATAAATTTTCGTTCGGTTTCATCAAACCCATCCTAATTTCTTCAAACCCATGCTAAATTGCTCAAACCTCACATAAATTTTCAAACCACATAAATTTTCGTTCGGTTTCATCAAACCCATCCTAATTTCTTCAAACCCATGCTAAATTGCTCAAACCTCAGATAAATTTTCAAACCACATAAATTTTCGTTCGGTTTCATCAAACCCATCCTAATTTCGTCAAACCCATGCTAAATATGTCAAACCTCACATAAATTTTCAAACCACATAAATTTTCGTTCGGTTTCATCAAACCCATCCTAATTTCTTCAAACCCATGCTAATTTGCTCAAACCTCAGATAAATTTTCAAACCTCATAAATTTTCGTTCGGATTCATCAAACCCATCCTAATTTCGTCAAACCCATGCTAATTTTGTCAAACCTCACATAAATTTTCAAACCTCACATAAATTTTCGTTCGGTTTCATCAAACCCATCCTAATTTCTTCAAACCCATGCTAAATTGCTCAAACCTCACATAAATTTTCGTTCGGATTCATCAAACCCATCCTAATTTCGTCAAACCCATGCTAAATATGTCAAACCTCACATAAATTTTCAAACCACATAAATTTTCGATCGGTTTCATCAATCCCATCCTAATTTCTTCAAACCCATGATAAATTGCTCAAACCTCACATAAATTTTCGTTCGGATTCATCAAACCCATCCTAATTTCGTCAAACCCATGCTAAATATGTCAAACCTCACATAAATTTTCAAACCACATAAATTTTCGTTCGGTTTCATCAAACCCATCCTAATTTCTTCAAACCCATGCTAAATTGCTCAAACCTCAGATAAATTTTCAAACCACATAAATTTTCGTTCGGTTTCATCTAACCCATCCTAATTTCGTCAAACCCATGCTAAATATGTCAAACCTCACATAAATTTTCAAACCACATAAATTTTCGTTCGGTTTCATCAAACCCATCCTAATTTCTTCAAACCCATGCCAATTTGCTCAAACCTCAGATAAATTTTCAAACCTCATAAATTTTCGTTCGGATTCATCAAACCCATCCTAATTTCGTCAAACCCATGCTAATTTTGTCAAACCTCACATAAATTTTCAAACCTCACATAAATTTTCGTTCGGTTTCATCAAACCCATCCTAATTTCTTCAAACCCACGCTAAATTGCTCAAACCTCACATAAATTTTCAAACCACATAAATTTTCGTTCGGTTTCATCAAACCCATCCTAATTTCTTCAAACCCATGCTAAATTGCTCAAACCTCAGATAAATTTTCAAACCACATAAATTTTCGTTCAGTTTCATCAAACCCATCCTAATTTCGTCAAACCCATGCTAAATATGTCAAACCTCACATAAATTTTCAAACCACATAAATTTTCGTTCGGTTTCATCAAACCCATCCTAATTTCTTCAAACCCATGCTAAATTGCTCAAACCTCACATAAATTTTCGTTCGGATTCATCAAACCCATCCTAATTTCGTCAAACCCATGCTAAATATGTCAAACCTCACATAAATTTTCAAACCACATAAATTTTCGTTCGGTTTCATCAAACCCATCCTAATTTCTTCAAACCCATGCTAAATTGCTCAAACCTCAGATAAATTTTCAAACCACATAAATTTTCGTTCGGTTTCATCAAACCCATCCTAATTTCGTCAAACCCATGCTAAATATGTCAAACCTCACATAAATTTTCAAACCACATAAATTTTCGTTCGGTTTCATCAAACCCATCCTAATTTCTTCAAACCCATGCTAATTTGCTCAAACCTCAGATAAATTTTCAAACCTCATAAATTTTCGTTCGGATTCATCAAACCCATCCTAATTTAGTCAAACCCATGCTAATTTTGTCAAACCTCACATAAATTTTCGTTCGGTTTCATCAAACCCATCCTAATTTCTTCAAACCCATGCTAAATTGCTCAAACCTCACATAAATTTTCGTTCGGATTCATCAAACCCATCCTAATTTCGTCAAACCCATGCTAAATATGTCAAACCTCACATAAATTTTCAAACCACATAAATTTTCGTTCGGTTTCATCAAACCCATCCTAATTTCTTCAAACCCATGCTAAATTGCTCAAACCTCACATAAATTTTCAAACCACATAAATTTTCGTTCGGTTTCATCAAACCCATCCTAATTTCTTCAAACCCATGCTAAATTGCTCAAACCTCACATAAATTTTCAAACCACATAAATTTTCGTTCGGTTTCATCAAACCCATCCTAATTTCTTCAAACCCATGCTAATTTGCTCAAACCTCAGATAAATTTTCAAACCTCATAAATTTTCGTTCGGATTCATCAAACCCATCCTAATTTCGTCAAACCCATGCTAATTTTGTCAAACCTCACATAAATTTTCAAACCTCACATAAATTTTCGTTCGGTTTCATCAAACCCATCCTAATTTCTTCAAACCCATGCTAAATTGCTCAAACCTCACATAAATTTTCGTTCGGATTCATCAAACCCATCCTAATTTCGTCAAACCCATGCTAATTTTGTCAAACCTCACATAAATTTTCAAACCTCACATAAATTTTCGTTCGGTTTCATCAAACCCATCCTAATTTCTTCAAACCCATGCTAAATTGCTCAAACCTCACATAAATTTTCGTTCGGATTCATCAAACCCATCCTAATTTCGTCAAACCCATGCTAAATATGTCAAACCTCACATAAATTTTCAAACCACATAAATTTTCGTTCGGTTTCATCAAACCCATCCTAATTTCTTCAAACCCATGCTAAATTGCTCAAACCTCACATAAATTTTCAAACCACATAAATTTTCGTTCGGTTTCATCAAACCCATCCTAATTTCTTCAAACCCATGCTAATTTGCTCAAACCTCAGATAAATTTTCAAACCTCATAAATTTTCGTTCGGATTCATCAAACCCATCCTAATTTCGTCAAACCCATGCTAATTTTGTCAAACCTCACATAAATTTTCAAACCTCACATAAATTTTCGTTCGGTTTCATCAAACCCATCCTAATTTCTTCAAACCCATGCTAAATTGCTCAAACCTCACATAAATTTTCGTTCGGATTCATCAAACCCATCCTAATTTCGTCAAACCCATGCTAATTTTGTCATACCTCACATAAATTTTCAAACCTCACATAAATTTTCGTTCGGTTTCATCAAACCCATCCTAATTTCTTCAAACCCATGCTAAATTGCTCAAACCTCACATAAATTTTCGTTCGGATTCATCAAACCCATCCTAATTTCGTCAAACCCATGCTAAATATGTCAAACCTCACATAAATTTTCAAACCACATAAATTTTCGTTCGGTTTCATCAATCCCATCCTAATTTCTTCAAACCCATGCTAAATTGCTCAAACCTCACATAAATTTTCGTTCGGATTCATCAAACCCATCCTAATTTCGTCAAACCCATGCTAAATATGTCAAACCTCACATAAATTTTCAAACCACATAAATTTTCGTTCGGTTTCATCAAACCCATCCTAATTTCTTCAAACCCATGCTATATTGCTCAAACCTCAGATAAATTTTCAAACCACATAAATTTTCGTTCGGTTTCATCAAACCCATCCTAATTTCGTCAAACCCATGCTAAATATGTCAAACCTCACATAAATTTTCAAACCACATAAATTTTCGTTCGGTTTCATCAAACCCATCCTAATTTCTTCAAACCCATGCTAAATTGCTCAAACCTCACATAAATTTTCAAACCACATAAATTTTCGTTCGGTTTCATCAAACCCATCCTAATTTCTTCAAACCCATGCTAATTTGCTCAAACCTCAGATAAATTTTCAAACCTCATAAATTTTCGTTCGGATTCATCAAACCCATCCTAATTTCGTCAAACCCATGCTAATTTTGTCAAACCTCACATAAATTTTCAAACCTCACATAAATTTTCGTTCGGTTTCATCAAACCCATCCTAATTTCTTCAAACCCATGCTAAATTGCTCAAACCTCACATAAATTTTCGTTCGGATTCATCAAACCCATCCTAATTTCGTCAAACCCATGCTAATTTTGTCAAACCTCACATAAATTTTCAAACCTCACATAAATTTTCGTTCGGTTTCATCAAACCCATCCTAATTTCTTCAAACCCATGCTAAATTGCTCAAACCTCACATAAATTTTCGTTCGGATTCATCAAACCCATCCTAATTTCGTCAAACCCATGCTAAATATGTCAAACCTCACATAAATTTTCAAACCACATAAATTTTCGTTCGGTTTCATCAATCCCATCCTAATTTCTTCAAACCCATGCTAAATTGCTCAAACCTCACATAAATTTTCGTTCGGATTCATCAAACCCATCCTAATTTCGTCAAACCCATGCTAAATATGTCAAACCTCACATAAATTTTCAAACCACATAAATTTTCGTTCGGTTTCATCAAACCCATCCTAATTTCTTCAAACCCATGCTAAATTGCTCAAACCTCAGATAAATTTTCAAACCACATAAATTTTCGTTCGGTTTCATCTAACCCATCCTAATTTCGTCAAACCCATGCTAAATATGTCAAACCTCAGATAAATTTTCAAACCTCATAAATTTTCGTTCGGATTCATCAAACCCATCCTAATTTCGTCAAACCCATGCTAATTTTGTCAAACCTCACATAAATTTTCAAACCTCACATAAATTTTCGTTCGGTTTCATCAAACCCATCCTAATTTCTTCAAACCCACGCTAAATTGCTCAAACCTCACATAAATTTTCAAACCACATAAATTTTCGTTCGGTTTCATCAAACCCATCCTAATTTCTTCAAACCCATGCTAAATTGCTCAAACCTCAGATAAATTTTCAAACCACATAAATTTTCGTTCGGTTTCATCAAACCCATCCTAATTTCGTCAAACCCATGCTAAATATGTCAAACCTCACATAAATTTTCAAACCACATAAATTTTCGTTCGGTTTCATCAAACCCATCCTAATTTCTTCAAACCCATGCTAAATTGCTCAAACCTCACATAAATTTTCGTTCGGATTCATCAAACCCATCCTAATTTCGTCAAACCCATGCTAAATATGTCAAACCTCACATAAATTTTCAAACCACATAAATTTTCGTTCGGTTTCATCAAACCCATCCTAATTTCTTCAAACCCATGCTAAATTGCTCAAACCTCAGATAAATTTTCAAACCACATAAATTTTCGTTCGGTTTCATCAAACCCATCCTAATTTCGTCAAACCCATGCTAAATATGTCAAACCTCACATAAATTTTCAAACCACATAAATTTTCGTTCGGTTTCATCAAACCCATCCTAATTTCTTCAAACCCATGCTAATTTGCTCAAACCTCAGATAAATTTTCAAACCTCATAAATTTTCGTTCGGATTCATCAAACCCATCCTAATTTCGTCAAACCCATGCTAATTTTGTCAAACCTCACATAAATTTTCAAACCTCACATAAATTTTCGTTCGGTTTCATCAAACCCATCCTAATTTCTTCAAACCCATGCTAAATTGCTCAAACCTCACATAAATTTTCGTTCGGATTCATCAAACCCATCCTAATTTCGTCAAACCCATGCTAAATATGTCAAACCTCACATAAATTTTCAAACCACATAAATTTTCGTTCGGTTTCATCAAACCCATCCTAATTTCTTCAAACCCATGCTAATTTGCTCAAACCTCAGATAAATTTTCAAACCTCATAAATTTTCGTTCGGATTCATCAAACCCATCCTAATTTCGTCAAACCCATGCTAATTTTGTCAAACCTCACATAAATTTTCAAACCTCACATAAATTTTCGTTCGGTTTCATCAAACCCATCCTAATTTCTTCAAACCCATGCTAAATTGCTCAAACCTCACATAAATTTTCGTTCGGATTCATCAAACCCATCCTAGTTTCGTCAAACCCATGCTAAATATGTCAAACCTCACATAAATTTTCAAACCACATAAATTTTCGTTCGGTTTCATCAAACCCATCCTAATTTCTTCAAACCCATGCTAATTTGCTCAAACCTCAGATAAATTTTCAAACCTCATAAATTTTCGTTCGGATTCATCAAACCCATCCTAATTTCGTCAAACCCATGCTAATTTTGTCAAACCTCACATAAATTTTCAAACCTCACATAAATTTTCGTTCGGTTTCATCAAACCCATCCTAATTTCTTCAAACCCATGCTAAATTGCTCAAACCTCACATAAATTTTCGTTCGGATTCATCAAACCCATCCTAATTTCGTCAAACCCATGCTAAATATGTCAAACCTCACATAAATTTTCAAACCACATAAATTTTCGTTCGGTTTCATCAAACCCATCCTAATTTCTTCAAACCCATGCTAATTTGCTCAAACCTCAGATAAATTTTCAAACCTCATAAATTTTCGTTCGGATTCATCAAACCCATCCTAATTTCGTCAAACCCATGCTAATTTTGTCAAACCTCACATAAATTTTCAAACCTCACATAAATTTTCGTTCGGTTTCATCAAACCCATCCTAATTTCTTCAAACCCATGCTAAATTGCTCAAACCTCACATAAATTTTCGTTCGGATTCATCAAACCCATCCTAATTTCGTCAAACCCATGCTAAATATGTCAAACCTCACATAAATTTTCAAACCACATAAATTTTCGTTCGGTTTCATCAAACCCATCCTAATTTCTTCAAACCCATGCTAATTTGCTCAAACCTCAGATAAATTTTCAAACCTCATAAATTTTCGTTCGGATTCATCAAACCCATCCTAATTTCGTCAAACCCATGCTAATTTTGTCAAACCTCACATAAATTTTCAAACCTCACATAAATTTTCGTTCGGTTTCATCAAACCCATCCTAATTTCTTCAAACCCATGCTAAATTGCTCAAACCTCACATAAATTTTCGTTCGGATTCATCAAACCCATCCTAATTTCGTCAAACCCATGCTAAATATGTCAAACCTCACATAAATTTTCAAACCACATAAATTTTCGTTCGGTTTCATCAATCCCATCCTAATTTCTTCAAACCCATGATAAATTGCTCAAACCTCACATAAATTTTCGTTCGGATTCATCAAACCCATCCTAATTTCGTCAAACCCATGCTAAATATGTCAAACCTCACATAAATTTTCAAACCACATAAATTTTCGTTCGGTTTCATCAAACCCATCCTAATTTCTTCAAACCCATGCTAAATTGCTCAAACCTCAGATAAATTTTCAAACCACATAAATTTTCGTTCGGTTTCATCTAACCCATCCTAATTTCGTCAAACCCATGCTAAATATGTCAAACCTCACATAAATTTTCAAACCACATAAATTTTCGTTCGGTTTCATCAAACCCATCCTAATTTCTTCAAACCCATGCCAATTTGCTCAAACCTCAGATAAATTTTCAAACCTCATAAATTTTCGTTCGGATTCATCAAACCCATCCTAATTTCGTCAAACCCATGCTAATTTTGTCAAACCTCACATAAATTTTCAAACCTCACATAAATTTTCGTTCGGTTTCATCAAACCCATCCTAATTTCTTCAAACCCACGCTAAATTGCTCAAACCTCACATAAATTTTCAAACCACATAAATTTTCGTTCGGTTTCATCAAACCCATCCTAATTTCTTCAAACCCATGCTAAATTGCTCAAACCTCAGATAAATTTTCAAACCACATAAATTTTCGTTCGGTTTCATCAAACCCATCCTAATTTCGTCAAACCCATGCTAAATATGTCAAACCTCACATAAATTTTCAAACCACATAAATTTTCGTTCGGTTTCATCAAACCCATCCTAATTTCTTCAAACCCATGCTAAATTGCTCAAACCTCACATAAATTTTCGTTCGGATTCATCAAACCCATCCTAATTTCGTCAAACCCATGCTAAATATGTCAAACCTCACATAAATTTTCAAACCACATAAATTTTCGTTCGGTTTCATCAAACCCATCCTAATTTCTTCAAACCCATGCTAAATTGCTCAAACCTCAGATAAATTTTCAAACCACATAAATTTTCGTTCGGTTTCATCAAACCCATCCTAATTTCGTCAAACCCATGCTAAATATGTCAAACCTCACATAAATTTTCAAACCACATAAATTTTCGTTCGGTTTCATCAAACCCATCCTAATTTCTTCAAACCCATGCTAATTTGCTCAAACCTCAGATAAATTTTCAAACCTCATAAATTTTCGTTCGGATTCATCAAACCCATCCTAATTTCGTCAAACCCATGCTAATTTTGTCAAACCTCACATAAATTTTCAAACCTCACATAAATTTTCGTTCGGTTTCATCAAACCCATCCTAATTTCTTCAAACCCACGCTAAATTGCTCAAACCTCACCTAAATTTTCAAACCACATAAATTTTCGTTCGGTTTCATCAAACCCATCCTAATTTCTTCAAACCCATGCTAAATTGCTCAAACCTCACATAAATTTTCGTTCGGATTCATCAAACCCATCCTAATTTCGTCAAACCCATGCTAAATATGTCAAACCTCACATAAATTTTCAAACCACATACATTTTCGTTCGGTTTCATCAAACACATCCTAATTTCTTCAAACCCATGCTAAATATGTCAAACCTCACATAAATTTTCAAACCACATAAATTTTCGTTCGGTTTCATCAAACCCATCCTAATTTCTTCAAACCCATGCTAAATTGCTCAAACCTCACATAAATTTTCGTTCGGATTCATCAAACCCATCCTAATTTCGTCAAACCCATGCTAAATATGTCAAACCTCACATAAATTTTCAAACCACATAAATTTTCGTTCGGTTTCATCAAACCCATCCTAATTTCTTCAAACCCATGCTAAATTGCTCAAACCTCAGATAAATTTTCAAACCACATAAATTTTCGTTCGGTTTCATCAAACCCATCCTAATTTCGTCAAACCCATGCTAAATATGTCAAACCTCACATAAATTTTCAAACCACATAAATTTTCGTTCGGTTTCATCAAACCCATCCTAATTTCTTCAAACCCATGCTAATTTGCTCAAACCTCAGATAAATTTTCAAACCTCATAAATTTTCGTTCGGATTCATCAAACCCATCCTAATTTCGTCAAACCCATGCTAATTTTGTCAAACCTCACATAAATTTTCAAACCTCACATAAATTTTCGTTCGGTTTCATCAAACCCATCCTAATTTCTTCAAACCCACGCTAAATTGCTCAAACCTCACATAAATTTTCAAACCACATAAATTTTCGTTCGGTTTCATCAAACCCATCCTAATTTCTTCAAACCCATGCTAAATTGCTCAAACCTCACATAAATTTTCGTTCGGATTCATCAAACCCATCCTAATTTCGTCAAACCCATGCTAAATATGTCAAACCTCACATAAATTTTCAAACCACATACATTTTCGTTCGGTTTCATCAAACCCATCCTAATTTCTTCAAACCCATGCTAAATTGCTCAAACCTCACATAAATTTTCAAACCACATAAATTTTCGTTCGGTTTCATCAAACCCATCCTAATTTCTTCAAACCCATGCTAAATTGCTCAAACCTCAGATAAATTTTCAAACCACATAAATTTTCGTTCGGTTTCATCAAACCCATCCTAATTTCTTCAAACCCATGCTAAATTGCTCAAACCTCAGATAAATTTTCAAACCACATAAATTTTCGTTCGGTTTCATCAAACCCATCCTAATTTCGTCAAACCCATGCTAAATATGTCAAACCTCACATAAATTTTCAAACCACATAAATTTTCGTTCGGTTTCATCAAACCCATCCTAATTTCTTCAAACCCATGCTAAATTGCTCAAACCTCAGATAAATTTTCAAACCTCATAAATTTTCGTTCGGATTCATCAAACCCATCCTAATTTCGTCAAACCCATGCTAATTTTGTCAAACCTCACATAAATTTTCAAACCTCACATAAATTTTCGTTCGGTTTCATCAAACCCATCCTAATTTCTTCAAACCCATGCTAAATTGCTCAAACCTCACATAAATTTTCAAACCACATAAATTTTCGTTCGGTTTCATCAAACCCATCCTAATTTCTTCAAACCCATGCTAAATTGCTCAAACCTCAGATAAATTTTCAAACCACATAAATTTTCGTTCGGTTTCATCAAACCCATCCTAATTTCGTCAAACCCATGCTAAATATGTCAAACCTCACATAAATTTTCAAACCACATAAATTTTCGTTCGGTTTCATCAAACCCATCCTAATTTCTTCAAACCCATGCTAAATTGCTCAAACCTCACATAAATTTTCAAACCACATAAATTTTCGTTCGGTTTCATCAAACCCATCCTAATTTCTTCAAACCCATGCTAAATTGCTCAAACCTCAGATAAATTTTCAAACCACATAAATTTTCGTTCGGTTTCATCAAACCCATCCTAATTTCGTCAAACCCATGCTAAATATGTCAAACCTCACATAAATTTTCAAACCACATAAATTTTCGTTCGGTTTCATCAAACCCATCCTAATTTCTTCAAACCCATGCTAAATTGCTCAAACCTCACATAAATTTTCAAACCACATAAATTTTCGTTCGGTTTCATCAAACCCATCCTAATTTCTTCAAACCCATGCTAAATTGCTCAAACCTCAGATAAATTTTCAAACCACATAAATTTTCGTTCGGTTTCATCAAACCCATCCTAATTTCGTCAAACCCATGCTAAATATGTCAAACCTCACATAAATTTTCAAACCACATAAATTTTCGTTCGGTTTCATCAAACCCATCCTAATTTCTTCAAACCCATGCTAAATTGCTCAAACCTCAGATAAATTTTCAAACCTCATAAATTTTCGTTCGGATTCATCAAACCCATCCTAATTTCGTCAAACCCATGCTAATTTTGTCAAACCTCACATAAATTTTCAAACCTCACATAAATTTTCGTTCGGTTTCATCAAACCCATCCTAATTTCTTCAAACCCATGCTAAATTGCTCAAACCTCACATAAATTTTCAAACCACATAAATTTTCGTTCGGTTTCATCAAATCCATCCTAATTTCTTCAAACCCATGCTAAATTGCTCAAACCTCAGATAAATTTTCAAACCACATAAATTTTCGTTCGGTTTCATCAAACCCATCCTAATTTCGTCAAACCCATGCTAAATATGTCAAACCTCACATAAATTTTCAAACCACATAAATTTTCGTTCGGTTTCATCAAACCCATCCTAATTTCTTCAAACCCATGCTAAATTGCTCAAACCTCACATAAATTTTCAAACCACATAAATTTTCGTTCGGTTTCATCAAACCCATCCTAATTTCTTCAAACCCATGCTAAATTGCTCAAACCTCAGATAAATTTTCAAACCACATAAATTTTCGTTCGGTTTCATCAAACCCATCCTAATTTCGTCAAACCCATGCTAAATATGTCAAACCTCACATAAATTTTCAAACCACATAAATTTTCGTTCGGTTTCATCAAACCCATCCTAATTTCTTCAAACCCATGCTAAATTGCTCAAACCTCACATAAATTTTCAAACCACATAAATTTTCGTTCGGTTTCATCAAACCCATCCTAATTTCTTCAAACCCATGCTAAATTGCTCAAACCTCAGATAAATTTTCAAACCACATAAATTTTCGTTCGGTTTCATCAAACCCATCCTAATTTCGTCAAACCCATGCTAAATATGTCAAACCTCACATAAATTTTCAAACCACATACATTTTCGTTCGGTTTCATCAAACCCATCCTAATTTCTTCAAACCCATGCTAAATTGCTCAAACCTCACATAAATTTTCAAACCACATAAATTTTCGTTCGGTTTCATCAAACCCATCCTAATTTCTTCAAACCCATGCTAAATTGCTCAAACCTCAGATAAATTTTCAAACCACATAAATTTTCGTTCGGTTTCATCAAACCCATCCTAATTTCTTCAAACCCATGCTAAATTGCTCAAACCTCAGATAAATTTTCAAACCACATAAATTTTCGTTCGGTTTCATCAAACCCATCCTAATTTCGTCAAACCCATGCTAAATATGTCAAACCTCACATAAATTTTCAAACCACATAAATTTTCGTTCGGTTTCATCAAACCCATCCTAATTTCTTCAAACCCATGCTAAATTGCTCAAACCTCAGATAAATTTTCAAACCTCATAAATTTTCGTTCGGATTCATCAAACCCATCCTAATTTCGTCAAACCCATGCTAATTTTGTCAAACCTCACATAAATTTTCAAACCTCACATAAATTTTCGTTCGGTTTCATCAAACCCATCCTAATTTCTTCAAACCCATGCTAAATTGCTCAAACCTCACATAAATTTTCAAACCACATAAATTTTCGTTCGGTTTCATCAAACCCATCCTAATTTCTTCAAACCCATGCTAAATTGCTCAAACCTCAGATAAATTTTCAAACCACATAAATTTTCGTTCGGTTTCATCAAACCCATCCTAATTTCGTCAAACCCATGCTAAATATGTCAAACCTCACATAAATTTTCAAACCACATAAATTTTCGTTCGGTTTCATCAAACCCATCCTAATTTCTTCAAACCCATGCTAAATTGCTCAAACCTCACATAAATTTTCAAACCACATAAATTTTCGTTCGGTTTCATCAAACCCATCCTAATTTCTTCAAACCCATGCTAAATTGCTCAAACCTCAGATAAATTTTCAAACCACATAAATTTTCGTTCGGTTTCATCAAACCCATCCTAATTTCGTCAAACCCATGCTAAATATGTCAAACCTCACATAAATTTTCAAACCACATAAATTTTCGTTCGGTTTCATCAAACCCATCCTAATTTCTTCAAACCCATGCTAAATTGCTCAAACCTCACATAAATTTTCGTTCGGATTCATCAAACCCATCCTAATTTCGTCAAACCCATGCTAATTTTGTCAAACCTCACATAAATTTTCAAACCTCACATAAATTTTCGTTCGGTTTCATCAAACCCATCCTAATTTCTTCAAACCCATGCTAAATTGCTCAAACCTCACATAAATTTTCAAACCACATAAATTTTCGTACGGTTTCATCAAACCCATCCTAATTTCTTCAAACCCATGCTAAATTGCTCAAACCTTAGATAAATTTTCAAACCACATAAATTTTCGTTCGGTTTCATCAAACCCATCCTAATTTCGTCAAACCCATGCTAAATATGTCAAACCTCACATAAATTTTCAAACCACATAAATTTTCGTTCGGTTTCATCAAACCCATCCTAATTTCTTCAAACCCATGCTAAATTGCTCAAACCTCACATAAATTTTCAAACCACATAAATTTTCGTTCGGTTTCATCAAACCCATTGTAATTTCTTCAAACCCATGCTAAATTGCTCAAACCTCAGATAAATTTTCAAACCACATAAATTTTCGTTCGGTTTCATCAAACCCATCCTAATTTCGTCAAACCCATGCTAAATATGTCAAACCTCACATAAATTTTCAAACCACATAAATTTTCGTTCGGTTTCATCAAACCCATCCTAATTTCTTCAAACCCATGCTAAATTGCTCAAACCTCAGATAAATTTTCAAACCTCATAAATTTTCGTTCGGATTCATCAAACCCATCCTAATTTCGTCAAACCCATGCTAATTTTGTCAAACCTCACATAAATTTTCAAACCTCACATAAATTTTCGTTCGGTTTCATCAAACCCATCCTAATTTCTTCAAACCCATGCTAAATTGCTCAAACCTCACATAAATTTTCAAACCACATAAATTTTCGTTCGGTTTCATCAAACCCATCCTAATTTCTTCAAACCCATGCTAAATTGCTCAAACCTCAGATAAATTTTCAAACCACATAAATTTTCGTTCGGTTTCATCAAACCCATCCTAATTTCGTCAAACCCATGCTAAATATGTCAAACCTCACATAAATTTTCAAACCACATAAATTTTCGTTCGGTTTCATCAAACCCATCCTAATTTCTTCAAACCCATGCTAAATTGCTCAAACCTCACATAAATTTTCAAACCACATAAATTTTCGTTCGGTTTCATCAAACCCATCCTAATTTCTTCAAACCCATGCTAAATTGCTCAAACCTCAGATAAATTTTCAAACCACATAAATTTTCGTTCGGTTTCATCAAACCCATCCTAATTTCGTCAAACCCATGCTAATTTTGTCAAACCTCACATAAATTTTCAAACCTCACATAAATTTTCGTTCGGTTTCATCAAACCCATCCTAATTTCTTCAAACCCATGCTAAATTGCTCAAACCTCACATAAATTTTCGTTCGGATTCATCAAACCCATCCTAATTTCGTCAAACCCATGCTAAATATGTCAAACCTCACATAAATTTTCAAACCACATAAATTTTCGTTCGGTTTCATCAAACCCATCCTAATTTCTTCAAACCCATGCTAATTTGCTCAAACCTCAGATAAATTTTCAAACCTCATAAATTTTCGTTCGGATTCATCAAACCCATCCTAATTTCGTCAAACCCATGCTAATTTTGTCAAACCTCACATAAATTTTCAAACCTCACATAAATTTTCGTTCGGTTTCATCAAACCCATCCTAATTTCTTCAAACCCATGCTAAATTGCTCAAACCTCACATAAATTTTCGTTCGGATTCATCAAACCCATCCTAATTTCGTCAAACCCATGCTAAATATGTCAAACCTCACATAAATTTTCAAACCACATAAATTTTCGTTCGGTTTCATCAAACCCATCCTAATTTCTTCAAACCCATGCTAATTTGCTCAAACCTCAGATAAATTTTCAAACCTCATAAATTTTCGTTCGGATTCATCAAACCCATCCTAATTTCGTCAAACCCATGCTAATTTTGTCAAACCTCACATAAATTTTCAAACCTCACATAAATTTTCGTTCGGTTTCATCAAACCCATCCTAATTTCTTCAAACCCATGCTAAATTGCTCAAACCTCACATAAATTTTCGTTCGGATTCATCAAACCCATCCTAATTTCGTCAAACCCATGCTAAATATGTCAAACCTCACATAAATTTTCAAACCACATAAATTTTCGTTCGGTTTCATCAATCCCATCCTAATTTCTTCAAACCCATGATAAATTGCTCAAACCTCACATAAATTTTCGTTCGGATTCATCAAACCCATCCTAATTTCGTCAAACCCATGCTAAATATGTCAAACCTCACATAAATTTTCAAACCACATAAATTTTCGTTCGGTTTCATCAAACCCATCCTAATTTCTTCAAACCCATGCTAAATTGCTCAAACCTCAGATAAATTTTCAAACCACATAAATTTTCGTTCGGTTTCATCTAACCCATCCTAATTTCGTCAAACCCATGCTAAATATGTCAAACCTCACATAAATTTTCAAACCACATAAATTTTCGTTCGGTTTCATCAAACCCATCCTAATTTCTTCAAACCCATGCCAATTTGCTCAAACCTCAGATAAATTTTCAAACCTCATAAATTTTCGTTCGGATTCATCAAACCCATCCTAATTTCGTCAAACCCATGCTAATTTTGTCAAACCTCACATAAATTTTCAAACCTCACATAAATTTTCGTTCGGTTTCATCAAACCCATCCTAATTTCTTCAAACCCACGCTAAATTGCTCAAACCTCACATAAATTTTCAAACCACATAAATTTTCGTTCGGTTTCATCAAACCCATCCTAATTTCTTCAAACCCATGCTAAATTGCTCAAACCTCAGATAAATTTTCAAACCACATAAATTTTCGTTCGGTTTCATCAAACCCATCCTAATTTCGTCAAACCCATGCTAAATATGTCAAACCTCACATAAATTTTCAAACCACATAAATTTTCGTTCGGTTTCATCAAACCCATCCTAATTTCTTCAAACCCATGCTAAATTGCTCAAACCTCACATAAATTTTCGTTCGGATTCATCAAACCCATCCTAATTTCGTCAAACCCATGCTAAATATGTCAAACCTCACATAAATTTTCAAACCACATAAATTTTCGTTCGGTTTCATCAAACCCATCCTAATTTCTTCAAACCCATGCTAAATTGCTCAAACCTCAGATAAATTTTCAAACCACATAAATTTTCGTTCGGTTTCATCAAACCCATCCTAATTTCGTCAAACCCATGCTAAATATGTCAAACCTCACATAAATTTTCAAACCACATAAATTTTCGTTCGGTTTCATCAAACCCATCCTAATTTCTTCAAACCCATGCTAATTTGCTCAAACCTCAGATAAATTTTCAAACCTCATAAATTTTCGTTCGGATTCATCAAACCCATCCTAATTTCGTCAAACCCATGCTAATTTTGTCAAACCTCACATAAATTTTCAAACCTCACATAAATTTTCGTTCGGTTTCATCAAACCCATCCTAATTTCTTCAAACCCACGCTAAATTGCTCAAACCTCACCTAAATTTTCAAACCACATAAATTTTCGTTCGGTTTCATCAAACCCATCCTAATTTCTTCAAACCCATGCTAAATTGCTCAAACCTCACATAAATTTTCGTTCGGATTCATCAAACCCATCCTAATTTCGTCAAACCCATGCTAAATATGTCAAACCTCACATAAATTTTCAAACCACATACATTTTCGTTCGGTTTCATCAAACACATCCTAATTTCTTCAAACCCATGCTAAATATGTCAAACCTCACATAAATTTTCAAACCACATAAATTTTCGTTCGGTTTCATCAAACCCATCCTAATTTCTTCAAACCCATGCTAAATTGCTCAAACCTCACATAAATTTTCGTTCGGATTCATCAAACCCATCCTAATTTCGTCAAACCCATGCTAAATATGTCAAACCTCACATAAATTTTCAAACCACATAAATTTTCGTTCGGTTTCATCAAACCCATCCTAATTTCTTCAAACCCATGCTAAATTGCTCAAACCTCAGATAAATTTTCAAACCACATAAATTTTCGTTCGGTTTCATCAAACCCATCCTAATTTCGTCAAACCCATGCTAAATATGTCAAACCTCACATAAATTTTCAAACCACATAAATTTTCGTTCGGTTTCATCAAACCCATCCTAATTTCTTCAAACCCATGCTAATTTGCTCAAACCTCAGATAAATTTTCAAACCTCATAAATTTTCGTTCGGATTCATCAAACCCATCCTAATTTCGTCAAACCCATGCTAATTTTGTCAAACCTCACATAAATTTTCAAACCTCACATAAATTTTCGTTCGGTTTCATCAAACCCATCCTAATTTCTTCAAACCCACGCTAAATTGCTCAAACCTCACATAAATTTTCAAACCACATAAATTTTCGTTCGGTTTCATCAAACCCATCCTAATTTCTTCAAACCCATGCTAAATTGCTCAAACCTCACATAAATTTTCGTTCGGATTCATCAAACCCATCCTAATTTCGTCAAACCCATGCTAAATATGTCAAACCTCACATAAATTTTCAAACCACATACATTTTCGTTCGGTTTCATCAAACCCATCCTAATTTCTTCAAACCCATGCTAAATTGCTCAAACCTCACATAAATTTTCAAACCACATAAATTTTCGTTCGGTTTCATCAAACCCATCCTAATTTCTTCAAACCCATGCTAAATTGCTCAAACCTCAGATAAATTTTCAAACCACATAAATTTTCGTTCGGTTTCATCAAACCCATCCTAATTTCTTCAAACCCATGCTAAATTGCTCAAACCTCAGATAAATTTTCAAACCACATAAATTTTCGTTCGGTTTCATCAAACCCATCCTAATTTCGTCAAACCCATGCTAAATATGTCAAACCTCACATAAATTTTCAAACCACATAAATTTTCGTTCGGTTTCATCAAACCCATCCTAATTTCTTCAAACCCATGCTAAATTGCTCAAACCTCAGATAAATTTTCAAACCTCATAAATTTTCGTTCGGATTCATCAAACCCATCCTAATTTCGTCAAACCCATGCTAATTTTGTCAAACCTCACATAAATTTTCAAACCTCACATAAATTTTCGTTCGGTTTCATCAAACCCATCCTAATTTCTTCAAACCCATGCTAAATTGCTCAAACCTCACATAAATTTTCAAACCACATAAATTTTCGTTCGGTTTCATCAAACCCATCCTAATTTCTTCAAACCCATGCTAAATTGCTCAAACCTCAGATAAATTTTCAAACCACATAAATTTTCGTTCGGTTTCATCAAACCCATCCTAATTTCGTCAAACCCATGCTAAATATGTCAAACCTCACATAAATTTTCAAACCACATAAATTTTCGTTCGGTTTCATCAAACCCATCCTAATTTCTTCAAACCCATGCTAAATTGCTCAAACCTCACATAAATTTTCAAACCACATAAATTTTCGTTCGGTTTCATCAAACCCATCCTAATTTCTTCAAACCCATGCTAAATTGCTCAAACCTCAGATAAATTTTCAAACCACATAAATTTTCGTTCGGTTTCATCAAACCCATCCTAATTTCGTCAAACCCATGCTAAATATGTCAAACCTCACATAAATTTTCAAACCACATAAATTTTCGTTCGGTTTCATCAAACCCATCCTAATTTCTTCAAACCCATGCTAAATTGCTCAAACCTCACATAAATTTTCGTTCGGATTCATCAAACCCATCCTAATTTCGTCAAACCCATGCTAATTTTGTCAAACCTCACATAAATTTTCAAACCTCACATAAATTTTCGTTCGGTTTCATCAAACCCATCCTAATTTCTTCAAACCCATGCTAAATTGCTCAAACCTCACATAAATTTTCAAACCACATAAATTTTCGTACGGTTTCATCAAACCCATCCTAATTTCTTCAAACCCATGCTAAATTGCTCAAACCTTAGATAAATTTTCAAACCACATAAATTTTCGTTCGGTTTCATCAAACCCATCCTAATTTCGTCAAACCCATGCTAAATATGTCAAACCTCACATAAATTTTCAAACCACATAAATTTTCGTTCGGTTTCATCAAACCCATCCTAATTTCTTCAAACCCATGCTAAATTGCTCAAACCTCACATAAATTTTCAAACCACATAAATTTTCGTTCGGTTTCATCAAACCCATTGTAATTTCTTCAAACCCATGCTAAATTGCTCAAACCTCAGATAAATTTTCAAACCACATAAATTTTCGTTCGGTTTCATCAAACCCATCCTAATTTCGTCAAACCCATGCTAAATATGTCAAACCTCACATAAATTTTCAAACCACATAAATTTTCGTTCGGTTTCATCAAACCCATCCTAATTTCTTCAAACCCATGCTAAATTGCTCAAACCTCAGATAAATTTTCAAACCTCATAAATTTTCGTTCGGATTCATCAAACCCATCCTAATTTCGTCAAACCCATGCTAATTTTGTCAAACCTCACATAAATTTTCAAACCTCACATAAATTTTCGTTCGGTTTCATCAAACCCATCCTAATTTCTTCAAACCCATGCTAAATTGCTCAAACCTCACATAAATTTTCAAACCACATAAATTTTCGTTCGGTTTCATCAAACCCATCCTAATTTCTTCAAACCCATGCTAAATTGCTCAAACCTCAGATAAATTTTCAAACCACATAAATTTTCGTTCGGTTTCATCAAACCCATCCTAATTTCGTCAAACCCATGCTAAATATGTCAAACCTCACATAAATTTTCAAACCACATAAATTTTCGTTCGGTTTCATCAAACCCATCCTAATTTCTTCAAACCCATGCTAAATTGCTCAAACCTCACATAAATTTTCAAACCACATAAATTTTCGTTCGGTTTCATCAAACCCATCCTAATTTCTTCAAACCCATGCTAAATTGCTCAAACCTCAGATAAATTTTCAAACCACATAAATTTTCGTTCGGTTTCATCAAACCCATCCTAATTTCGTCAAACCCATGCTAATTTTGTCAAACCTCACATAAATTTTCAAACCTCACATAAATTTTCGTTCGGTTTCATCAAACCCATCCTAATTTCTTCAAACCCATGCTAAATTGCTCAAACCTCACATAAATTTTCGTTCGGATTCATCAAACCCATCCTAATTTCGTCAAACCCATGCTAAATATGTCAAACCTCACATAAATTTTCAAACCACATAAATTTTCGTTCGGTTTCATCAAACCCATCCTAATTTCTTCAAACCCATGCTAATTTGCTCAAACCTCAGATAAATTTTCAAACCTCATAAATTTTCGTTCGGATTCATCAAACCCATCCTAATTTCGTCAAACCCATGCTAATTTTGTCAAACCTCACATAAATTTTCAAACCTCACATAAATTTTCGTTCGGTTTCATCAAACCCATCCTAATTTCTTCAAACCCATGCTAAATTGCTCAAACCTCACATAAATTTTCGTTCGGATTCATCAAACCCATCCTAATTTCGTCAAACCCATGCTAAATATGTCAAACCTCACATAAATTTTCAAACCACATAAATTTTCGTTCGGTTTCATCAAACCCATCCTAATTTCTTCAAACCCATGCTAATTTGCTCAAACCTCAGATAAATTTTCAAACCTCATAAATTTTCGTTCGGATTCATCAAACCCATCCTAATTTCGTCAAACCCATGCTAATTTTGTCAAACCTCACATAAATTTTCAAACCTCACATAAATTTTCGTTCGGTTTCATCAAACCCATCCTAATTTCTTCAAACCCATGCTAAATTGCTCAAACCTCACATAAATTTTCGTTCGGATTCATCAAACCCATCCTAATTTCGTCAAACCCATGCTAAATATGTCAAACCTCACATAAATTTTCAAACCACATAAATTTTCGTTCGGTTTCATCAAACCCATCCTAATTTCTTCAAACCCATGCTAAATTGCTCAAACCTCACATAAATTTTCAAACCACATAAATTTTCGTTCGGTTTCATCAAACCCATCCTAATTTCTTCAAACCCATGCTAAATTGCTCAAACCTCAGATAAATTTTCAAACCACATAAATTTTCGTTCGGTTTCATCAAACCCATCCTAATTTCGTCAAACCCATGCTAAATATGTCAAACCTCACATAAATTTTCAAACCACATAAATTTTCGTTCGGTTTCATCAAACCCATCCTAATTTCGTCAAACCCATGCTAATTTTGTCAAACCTCACATAAATTTTCAAACCTCACATAAATTTTCGTTCGGTTTCATCAAACCCATCCTAATTTCTTCAAACCCATGCTAAATTGCTCAAACCTCACATAAATTTTCGTTCGGATTCATCAAACCCATCCTAATTTCGTCAAACCCATGCTAAATATGTCAAACCTCACATAAATTTTCAAACCACATAAATTTTCGTTCGGTTTCATCAAACCCATCCTAATTTCTTCAAACCCATGCTAATTTGCTCAAACCTCAGATAAATTTTCAAACCACATAAATTTTCGTTCGGTTTCATCAAACCCATCCTAATTTCTTCAAACCCATGCTAAATTGCTCAAACCTCACATAAATTTTCAAACCACATAAATTTTCGTTCGGTTTCATCAAACCCATCCTAATTTCTTCAAACCCATGCTAAATTGCTCAAACCTCAGATAAATTTTCAAACCACATAAATTTTCGTTCGGTTTCATCAAACCCATCCTAATTTCGTCAAACCCATGCTAAATATGTCAAACCTCACATAAATTTTCAAACCACATAAATTTTCGTTCGGTTTCATCAAACCCATCCTAATTTCGTCAAACCCATGCTAAATATGTCAAACCTCACATAAATTTTCAAACCTCACATAAATTTTCGTTCGGTTTCATCAAACCCATCCTAATTTCTTCAAACCCATGCTAAATTGCTCAAACCTCACATAAATTTTCAAACCACATAAATTTTCGTTCGGTTTCATCAAACCAATCCTAATTTCTTCAAACCCATGCTAAATTGCTCAAACCTCAGATAAATTTTCAAACCACATAAATTTTCGTTCGGTTTCATCAAACCCATCTTAATTTCTTCAAACCCATGCTAAATTGCTCAAACCTCACATAAATTTTCAAACCACATAAATTTTCGTTCGGTTTCATCAAACCCATCCTAATTTCTTCAAACCCATGCTAAATTGCTCAAACCTCAGATAAATTTTCAAACCACATAAATTTTCGTTCGGTTTCATCAAACCCATCCTAATTTCGTCAAACCCATGCTAAATATGTCAAACCTCACATAAATTTTCAAACCACATAAATTTTCGTTCGGTTTCATCAAACCCATCCTAATTTCTTCAAACCCATGCTAAATTGCTCAAACCTCACATAAATTTTCAAACCACATAAATTTTCGTTCGGTTTCATCAAACCCATCCTAATTTCTTCAAACCCATGCTAAATTGCTCAAACCTCAGATAAATTTTCAAACCACATAAATTTTCGTTCGGTTTCATCAAACCCATCCTAATTTCGTCAAACCCATGCTAAATATGTCAAACCTCACATAAATTTTCAAACCACATAAATTTTCGTTCGGTTTCATCAAACCCATCCTAATTTCTTCAAACCCATGCTAAATTGCTCAAACCTCACATAAATTTTCAAACCACATAAATTTTCGTTCGGTTTCATCAAACCCATCCTAATTTCTTCAAACCCATGCTAAATTGCTCAAACCTCAGATAAATTTTCAAACCACATAAATTTTCGTTCGGTTTCATCAAACCCATCCTAATTTCTTCAAACCCATGCTAAATTGCTCAAACCTCAGATAAATTTTCAAACCACATAAATTTTCGTTCGGTTTCATCAAACCTATCCTAATTTCGTCAAACCCATGCTAAATATGTCAAACCTCACATAAATTTTCAAACCACATAAATTTTCGTTCGGTTTCATCAAACCCATCCTAATTTCTTCAAACCCATGCTAAATTGCTCAAACCTCAGATAAATTTTCAAACCACATAAATTTTCGTTCGGTTTCATCAAACCCATCCTAATTTCGTCAAAACCATGCTAAATATGTCAAACCTCACATAAATTTTCAAACCACATAAATTTTCGTTCGGTTTCATCAAACCCATCCTAATTTCTTCAAACCCATGCTAATTTGCTCAAACCTCAGATAAATTTTCAAACCTCATAAATTTTCGTTCGGATTCATCAAACCCATCCTAATTTCGTCAAACCCATGCTAATTTTGTCAAACCTCACATAAATTTTCAAACCTCACATAAATTTTCGTTCGGTTTCATCAAACCCATCCTAATTTCTTCAAACCCATGCTAAATTGCTCAAACCTCACATAAATTTTCAAACCACATAAATTTTCGTTCGGTTTCATCAAACCCATCCTAATTTCTTCAAACCCATGCTAAATTGCTCAAACCTTAGATAAATTTTCAAACCACATAAATTTTCGTTCGGTTTCATCAAACCCATCCTAATTTCGTCAAACCCATGCTAAATATGTCAAACCTCACATAAATTTTCAAACCACATAAATTTTCGTTCGGTTTCATCAAACCCATCCTAATTTCTTCAAACCCATGCTAAATTGCTCAAACCTCACATAAATTTTCAAACCACATAAATTTTCGTTCGGTTTCATCAAACCCATCCTAATTTCTTCAAACCCATGCTAAATTGCTCAAACCTCAGATAAATTTTCAAACCACATAAATTTTCGTTCGGTTTCATCAAACCCATCCTAATTTCGTCAAACCCATGCTAAATATGTCAAACCTCACATAAATTTTCAAACCACATAAATTTTCGTTCGGTTTCATCAAACCCATCCTAATTTCTTCAAACCCATGCTAAATTGCTCAAACCTCAGATAAATTTTCAAACCTCATAAATTTTCGTTCGGATTCATCAAACCCATCCTAATTTCGTCAAACCCATGCTAATTTTGTCAAACCTCACATAAATTTTCAAACCTCACATAAATTTTCGTTCGGTTTCATCAAACCCATCCTAATTTCTTCAAACCCATGCTAAATTGCTCAAACCTCACATAAATTTTCAAACCACATAAATTTTCGTTCGGTTTCATCAAACCCATCCTAATTTCTTCAAACCCATGCTAAATTGCTCAAACCTCAGATAAATTTTCAAACCACATAAATTTTCGTTCGGTTTCATCAAACCCATCCTAATTTCGTCAAACCCATGCTAAATATGTCAAACCTCACATAAATTTTCAAACCACATAAATTTTCGTTCGGTTTCATCAAACCCATCCTAATTTCTTCAAACCCATGCTAAATTGCTCAAACCTCACATAAATTTTCAAACCACATAAATTTTCGTTCGGTTTCATCAAACCCATCCTAATTTCTTCAAACCCATGCTAAATTGCTCAAACCTCAGATAAATTTTCAAACCACATAAATTTTCGTTCGGTTTCATCAAACCCATCCTAATTTCGTCAAACCCATGCTAAATATGTCAAACCTCACATAAATTTTCAAACCACATAAATTTTCGTTCGGTTTCATCAAACCCATCCTAATTTCTTCAAACCCATGCTAAATTGCTCAAACCTCACATAAATTTTCAAACCACATAAATTTTCGTTCGGTTTCATCAAACCCATCCTAATTTCTTCAAACCCATGCTAAATTGCTCAAACCTCAGATAAATTTTCAAACCACATAAATTTTCGTTCGGTTTCATCAAACCCATCCTAATTTCGTCAAACCCATGCTAAATATGTCAAACCTCACATAAATTTTCAAACCACATAAATTTTCGTTCGGTTTCATCAAACCCATCCTAATTTCTTCAAACCCATGCTAAATTGCTCAAACCTCAGATAAATTTTCAAACCTCATAAATTTTCGTTCGGATTCATCAAACCCATCCTAATTTCGTCAAACCCATGCTAATTTTGTCAAACCTCACATAAATTTTCAAACCTCACATAAATTTTCGTTCGGTTTCATCAAACCCATCCTAATTTCTTCAAACCCATGCTAAATTGCTCAAACCTCACATAAATTTTCAAACCACATAAATTTTCGTTCGGTTTCATCAAATCCATCCTAATTTCTTCAAACCCATGCTAAATTGCTCAAACCTCAGATAAATTTTCAAACCACATAAATTTTCGTTCGGTTTCATCAAACCCATCCTAATTTCGTCAAACCCATGCTAAATATGTCAAACCTCACATAAATTTTCAAACCACATAAATTTTCGTTCGGTTTCATCAAACCCATCCTAATTTCTTCAAACCCATGCTAAATTGCTCAAACCTCACATAAATTTTCAAACCACATAAATTTTCGTTCGGTTTCATCAAACCCATCCTAATTTCTTCAAACCCATGCTAAATTGCTCAAACCTCAGATAAATTTTCAAACCACATAAATTTTCGTTCGGTTTCATCAAACCCATCCTAATTTCGTCAAACCCATGCTAAATATGTCAAACCTCACATAAATTTTCAAACCACATAAATTTTCGTTCGGTTTCATCAAACCCATCCTAATTTCTTCAAACCCATGCTAAATTGCTCAAACCTCACATAAATTTTCAAACCACATAAATTTTCGTTCGGTTTCATCAAACCCATCCTAATTTCTTCAAACCCATGCTAAATTGCTCAAACCTCAGATAAATTTTCAAACCACATAAATTTTCGTTCGGTTTCATCAAACCCATCCTAATTTCGTCAAACCCATGCTAAATATGTCAAACCTCACATAAATTTTCAAACCACATAAATTTTCGTTCGGTTTCATCCTAATTTCTTCAAACCCATGCTAATTTGCTCAAACCTCAGATAAATTTTCAAACCACATAAATTTTCGTTCGGTTTCATCAAACCCATCCTAATTTCGTCAAACCCATGCTAAATTGCTCAAACCTCACATAAATTTTCAAACCACATAAATTTTCGTTCGGTTTCATCAAACCCATCCTAATTTCTTCAAACCCATGCTAAATTGCTCAAACCTCAGATAAATTTTCAAACCACATAAATTTTCGTTCGGTTTCATCAAACCCATCCTAATTTCGTCAAACCCATGCTAAATATGTCAAACCTCACATAAATTTTCAAACCACATAAATTTTCGTTCGGTTTCATCAAACCCATCCTAATTTCTTCAAACCCATGCTAAATTGCTCAAACCTCACATAAATTTTCAAACCACATAAATTTTCGTTCGGTTTCATCAAACCCATCCTAATTTCTTCAAACCCATGCTAAATTGCTCAAACCTCAGATAAATTTTCAAACCACATAAATTTTCGTTCGGTTTCATCAAACCCATCCTAATTTCGTCAAACCCATGCTAAATATGTCAAACCTCACATAAATTTTCAAACCACATAAATTTTCGTTCGGTTTCATCAAACCCATCCTAATTTCTTCAAACCCATGCTAAATTGCTCAAACCTCAGATAAATTTTCAAACCACATAAATTTTCGTTCGGTTTCATCAAACCCATCCTAATTTCGTCAAACCCATGCTAAATATGTCAAACCTCACATAAATTTTCAAACCACATAAATTTTCGTTCGGTTTCATCAAACCCATCCTAATTTCTTCAAACCCATGCTAAATTGCTCAAACCTCACATAAATTTTCAAACCACATAAATTTTCGTTCGGTTTCATCAAACCCATCCTAATTTCTTCAAACCCATGCTAAATTGCTCAAACCTCAGATAAATTTTCAAACCACATAAATTTTCGTTCGGTTTCATCAAACCCATCCTAATTTCGTCAAACCCATGCTAAATATGTCAAACCTCACATAAATTTTCAAACCACATAAATTTTCGTTCGGTTTCATCAAACCCATCCTAATTTCTTCAAACCCATGCTAATTTGCTCAAACCTCAGATAAATTTTCAAACCTCATAAATTTTCGTTCGGATTCATCAAACCCATCCTAATTTCGTCAAACCCATGCTAATTTTGTCAAACCTCACATAAATTTTCAAACCTCACATAAATTTTCGTTCGGTTTCATCAAACCCATCCTAATTTCTTCAAACCCATGCTAAATTGCTCAAACCTCACATAAATTTTCGTTCGGATTCATCAAACCCATCCTAATTTCGTCAAACCCATGCTAATTTTGTCAAACCTCACATAAATTTTCAAACCTCACATAAATTTTCGTTCGGTTTCATCAAACCCATCCTAATTTCTTCAAACCCATGCTAAATTGCTCAAACCTCACATAAATTTTCAAACCACATAAATTTTCGTACGGTTTCATCAAACCCATCCTAATTTCTTCAAACCCATGCTAAATTGCTCAAACCTTAGATAAATTTTCAAACCACATAAATTTTCGTTCGGTTTCATCAAACCCATCCTAATTTCGTCAAACCCATGCTAAATATGTCAAACCTCACATAAATTTTCAAACCACATAAATTTTCGTTCGGTTTCATCAAACCCATCCTAATTTCTTCAAACCCATGCTAAATTGCTCAAACCTCACATAAATTTTCAAACCACATAAATTTTCGTTCGGTTTCATCAAACCCATTGTAATTTCTTCAAACCCATGCTAAATTGCTCAAACCTCAGATAAATTTTCAAACCACATAAATTTTCGTTCGGTTTCATCAAACCCATCCTAATTTCGTCAAACCCATGCTAAATATGTCAAACCTCACATAAATTTTCAAACCACATAAATTTTCGTTCGGTTTCATCAAACCCATCCTAATTTCTTCAAACCCATGCTAAATTGCTCAAACCTCAGATAAATTTTCAAACCTCATAAATTTTCGTTCGGATTCATCAAACCCATCCTAATTTCGTCAAACCCATGCTAATTTTGTCAAACCTCACATAAATTTTCAAACCTCACATAAATTTTCGTTCGGTTTCATCAAACCCATCCTAATTTCTTCAAACCCATGCTAAATTGCTCAAACCTCACATAAATTTTCAAACCACATAAATTTTCGTTCGGTTTCATCAAACCCATCCTAATTTCTTCAAACCCATGCTAAATTGCTCAAACCTCAGATAAATTTTCAAACCACATAAATTTTCGTTCGGTTTCATCAAACCCATCCTAATTTCGTCAAACCCATGCTAAATATGTCAAACCTCACATAAATTTTCAAACCACATAAATTTTCGTTCGGTTTCATCAAACCCATCCTAATTTCTTCAAACCCATGCTAAATTGCTCAAACCTCACATAAATTTTCAAACCACATAAATTTTCGTTCGGTTTCATCAAACCCATCCTAATTTCTTCAAACCCATGCTAAATTGCTCAAACCTCAGATAAATTTTCAAACCACATAAATTTTCGTTCGGTTTCATCAAACCCATCCTAATTTCGTCAAACCCATGCTAAATATGTCAAACCTCACATAAATTTTCAAACCACATAAATTTTCGTTCGGTTTCATCAAACCCATCCTAATTTCTTCAAACCCATGCTAAATTGCTCAAACCTCAGATAAATTTTCAAACCACATAAATTTTCGTTCGGTTTCATCAAACCCATCCTAATTTCTTCAAACCCATGCTAAATTGCTCAAACCTCAGATAAATTTTCAAACCACATAAATTTTCGTTCGGTTTCATCAAACCCATCCTAATTTCGTCAAACCCATGCTAAATATGTCAAACCTCACATAAATTTTCAAACCACATAAATTTTCGTTCGGTTTCATCAAACCCATCCTAATTTCTTCAAACCCATGCTAAATTGCTCAAACCTCAGATAAATTTTCAAACCTCATAAATTTTCGTTCGGATTCATCAAACCCATCCTAATTTCGTCAAACCCATGCTAATTTTGTCAAACCTCACATAAATTTTCAAACCTCACATAAATTTTCGTTCGGTTTCATCAAACCCATCCTAATTTCTTCAAACCCATGCTAAATTGCTCAAACCTCACATAAATTTTCAAACCACATAAATTTTCGTTCGGTTTCATCAAACCCATCCTAATTTCGTCAAACCCATGCTAATTTTGTCAAACCTCACATAAATTTTCAAACCTCACATAAATTTTCGTTCGGTTTCATCAAACCCATCCTAATTTCTTCAAACCCATGCTAAATTGCTCAAACCTCACATAAATTTTCAAACCACATAAATTTTCGTTCGGTTTCATCAAACCCATCCTAATTTCTTCAAACCCATGCTAAATTGCTCAAACCTCAGATAAATTTTCAAACCACATAAATTTTCGTTCGGTTTCATCAAACCCATCCTAATTTCGTCAAACCCATGCTAAATATGTCAAACCTCACATAAATTTTCAAACCACATAAATTTTCGTTCGGTTTCATCAAACCCATCCTAATTTCTTCAAACCCATGCTAAATTGCTCAAACCTCACATAAATTTTCAAACCACATAAATTTTCGTTCGGTTTCATCAAACCCATCCTAATTTCTTCAAACCCATGCTAAATTGCTCAAACCTCAGATAAATTTTCAAACCACATAAATTTTCGTTCGGTTTCATCAAACCCATCCTAATTTCGTCAAACCCATGCTAAATATGTCAAACCTCACATAAATTTTCAAACCACATAAATTTTCGTTCGGTTTCATCAAACCCATCCTAATTTCTTCAAACCCATGCTAAATTGCTCAAACCTCACATAAATTTTCAAACCACATAAATTTTCGTTCGGTTTCATCAAACCCATCCTAATTTCTTCAAACCCATGCTAAATTGCTCAAACCTCAGATAAATTTTCAAACCACATAAATTTTCGTTCGGTTTCATCAAACCCATCCTAATTTCGTCAAACCCATGCTAAATATGTCAAACCTCACATAAATTTTCAAACCTCACATAAATTTTCGTTCGGTTTCATCAAACCCATCCTAATTTCTTCAAACCCATGCTAAATTGCTCAAACCTTACATAAATTTTCAAACCACATAAATTTTCGTTCGGTTTCATCAAACCCATCCTAATTTCTTCAAACCCATGCTAAATTGCTCAAACCTCACATAAATTTTCAAACCACATAAATTTTCGTTCGGTTTCATCAAACCCATCCTAATTTCGTCAAACCCATGCTAAATATGTCAAACCTCACATAAATTTTCAAACCACATAAATTTTCGTTCGGTTTCAACAAACCCATCCTAATTTCTTCAAACCCATGCTAAATTGCTCAAACCTCAGATAAATTTTCAAACCTCATAAATTTTCGTTCGGATTCATCAAACCCATCCTAATTTCGTCAAACCCATGCTAATTTTGTCAAACCTCACATAAATTTTCAAACCTCACATAAATTTTCGTTCGGTTTCATCAAACCCATCCTAATTTCTTCAAACCCATGCTAAATTGCTCAAACCTCACATAAATTTTCAAACCACATAAATTTTCGTTCGGTTTCATCAAACCCATCCTAATTTCGTCAAACCCATGCTAATTTTGTCAAACCTCACATAAATTTTCAAACCTCACATAAATTTTCGTTCGGTTTCATCAAACCCATCCTAATTTCTTCAAACCCATGCTAAATTGCTCAAACCTCACATAAATTTTCAAACCACATAAATTTTCGTTCGGTTTCATCAAACCCATCCTAATTTCTTCAAACCCATGCTAAATTGCTCAAACCTCAGATAAATTTTCAAACCACATAAATTTTCGTTCGGTTTCATCAAACCCATCCTAATTTCGTCAAACCCATGCTAAATATGTCAAACCTCACATAAATTTTCAAACCACATAAATTTTCGTTCGGTTTCATCAAACCCATCCTAATTTCTTCAAACCCATGCTAAATTGCTCAAACCTCACATAAATTTTCAAACCACATAAATTTTCGTTCGGTTTCATCAAACCCATCCTAATTTCTTCAAACCCATGCTAAATTGCTCAAACCTCAGATAAATTTTCAAACCACATAAATTTTCGTTCGGTTTCATCAAACCCATCCTAATTTCGTCAAACCCATGCTAAATATGTCAAACCTCACATAAATTTTCAAACCACATAAATTTTCGTTCGGTTTCATCCTAATTTCTTCAAACCCATGCTAATTTGCTCAAACCTCAGATAAATTTTCAAACCACATAAATTTTCGTTCGGTTTCATCAAACCCATCCTAATTTCGTCAAACCCATGCTAAATTGCTCAAACCTCACATAAATTTTCAAACCACATAAATTTTCGTTCGGTTTCATCAAACCCATCCTAATTTCTTCAAACCCATGCTAAATTGCTCAAACCTCAGATAAATTTTCAAACCACATAAATTTTCGTTCGGTTTCATCAAACCCATCCTAATTTCGTCAAACCCATGCTAAATATGTCAAACCTCACATAAATTTTCAAACCACATAAATTTTCGTTCGGTTTCATCAAACCCATCCTAATTTCTTCAAACCCATGCTAAATTGCTCAAACCTCACATAAATTTTCAAACCACATAAATTTTCGTTCGGTTTCATCAAACCCATCCTAATTTCTTCAAACCCATGCTAAATTGCTCAAACCTCAGATAAATTTTCAAACCACATAAATTTTCGTTCGGTTTCATCAAACCCATCCTAATTTCGTCAAACCCATGCTAAATATGTCAAACCTCACATAAATTTTCAAACCACATAAATTTTCGTTCGGTTTCATCAAACCCATCCTAATTTCTTCAAACCCATGCTAATTTGCTCAAACCTCAGATAAATTTTCAAACCTCATAAATTTTCGTTCGGATTCATCAAACCCATCCTAATTTCGTCAAACCCATGCTAATTTTGTCAAACCTCACATAAATTTTCAAACCTCACATAAATTTTCGTTCGGTTTCATCAAACCCATCCTAATTTCTTCAAACCCATGCTAAATTGCTCAAACCTCACATAAATTTTCGTTCGGATTCATCAAACCCATCCTAATTTCGTCAAACCCATGCTAATTTTGTCAAACCTCACATACATTTTCAAACCTCACCTAAATTTTCGTTCGGTTTCATCAAACCCATCCTAATTTCTTCAAACCCATGCTAAATTGCTCAAACCTCACATAAATTTTCGTTCGGATTCATCAAACCCATCCTATTTTCGTCAAACCCATGCTAAATATGTCAAACCTCACATAAATTTTCAAACCACATAAATTTTCGTTCGGTTTCATCAATCCCATCCTAATTTCTTCAAACCCATGCTAAATTGCTCAAACCTCACATAAATTTTCGTTCGGATTCATCAAACCCATCCTAATTTCGTCAAACCCATGCTAAATATGTCAAACCTCACATAAATTTTCAAACCACATAAATTTTCGTTCGGTTTCATCAAACCCATCCTAATTTCTTCAAACCCATGCTAAATTGCTCAAACCTCACATAAATTTTCAAACCACATAAATTTTCGTTCGGTTTCATCAAACCCATCCTAATTTCTTCAAACCCATGCTAAATTGCTCAAACCTCAGATAAATTTTCAAACCACATAAATTTTCGTTCGGTTTCATCAAACCCATCCTAATTTCGTCAAACCCATGCTAAATATGTCAAACCTCACATAAATTTTCAAACCACATAAATTTTCGTTCGGTTTCATCAAACCCATCCTAATTTCGTCAAACCCATGCTAATTTTGTCAAACCTCACATAAATTTTCAAACCTCACATAAATTTTCGTTCGGTTTCATCAAACCCATCCTAATTTCTTCAAACCCATGCTAAATTGCTCAAACCTCACATAAATTTTCGTTCGGATTCATCAAACCCATCCTAATTTCGTCAAACCCATGCTAAATATGTCAAACCTCACATAAATTTTCAAACCACATAAATTTTCGTTCGGTTTCATCAAACCCATCCTAATTTCTTCAAACCCATGCTAATTTGCTCAAACCTCAGATAAATTTTCAAACCACATAAATTTTCGTTCGGTTTCATCAAACCCATCCTAATTTCTTCAAACCCATGCTAAATTGCTCAAACCTCACATAAATTTTCAAACCACATAAATTTTCGTTCGGTTTCATCAAACCCATCCTAATTTCTTCAAACCCATGCTAAATTGCTCAAACCTCAGATAAATTTTCAAACCACATAAATTTTCGTTCGGTTTCATCAAACCCATCCTAATTTCGTCAAACCCATGCTAAATATGTCAAACCTCACATAAATTTTCAAACCACATAAATTTTCGTTCGGTTTCATCAAACCCATCCTAATTTCGTCAAACCCATGCTAAATATGTCAAACCTCACATAAATTTTCAAACCTCACATAAATTTTCGTTCGGTTTCATCAAACCCATCCTAATTTCTTCAAACCCATGCTAAATTGCTCAAACCTCACATAAATTTTCAAACCACATAAATTTTCGTTCGGTTTCATCAAACCAATCCTAATTTCTTCAAACCCATGCTAAATTGCTCAAACCTCAGATAAATTTTCAAACCACATAAATTTTCGTTCGGTTTCATCAAACCCATCCTAATTTCTTCAAACCCATGCTAAATTGCTCAAACCTCACATAAATTTTCAAACCACATAAATTTTCGTTCGGTTTCATCAAACCCATCCTAATTTCTTCAAACCCATGCTAAATTGCTCAAACCTCAGATAAATTTTCAAACCACATAAATTTTCGTTCGGTTTCATCAAACCCATCCTAATTTCGTCAAACCCATGCTAAATATGTCAAACCTCACATAAATTTTCAAACCACATAAATTTTCGTTCGGTTTCATCAAACCCATCCTAATTTCTTCAAACCCATGCTAAATTGCTCAAACCTCAGATAAATTTTCAAACCACATAAATTTTCGTTCGGTTTCATCAAACCCATCCTAATTTCGTCAAACCCATGCTAAATATGTCAAACCTCACATAAATTTTCAAACCACATAAATTTTCGTTCGGTTTCATCAAACCCATCCTAATTTCTTCAAACCCATGCTAAATTGCTCAAACCTCACATAAATTTTCAAACCACATAAATTTTCGTTCGGTTTCATCAAACCCATCCTAATTTCTTCAAACCCATGCTAAATTGCTCAAACCTCAGATAAATTTTCAAACCACATAAATTTTCGTTCGGTTTCATCAAACCCATCCTAATTTCTTCAAACCCATGCTAAATTGCTCAAACCTCAGATAAATTTTCAAACCACATAAATTTTCGTTCGGTTTCATCAAACCTATCCTAATTTCGTCAAACCCATGCTAAATATGTCAAACCTCACATAAATTTTCAAACCACATAAATTTTCGTTCGGTTTCATCAAACCCATCCTAATTTCTTCAAACCCATGCTAAATTGCTCAAACCTCAGATAAATTTTCAAACCACATAAATTTTCGTTCGGTTTCATCAAACCCATCCTAATTTCGTCAAAACCATGCTAAATATGTCAAACCTCACATAAATTTTCAAACCACATAAATTTTCGTTCGGTTTCATCAAACCCATCCTAATTTCTTCAAACCCATGCTAATTTGCTCAAACCTCAGATAAATTTTCAAACCTCATAAATTTTCGTTCGGATTCATCAAACCCATCCTAATTTCGTCAAACCCATGCTAATTTTGTCAAACCTCACATAAATTTTCAAACCTCACATAAATTTTCGTTCGGTTTCATCAAACCCATCCTAATTTCTTCAAACCCATGCTAAATTGCTCAAACCTCACATAAATTTTCAAACCACATAAATTTTCGTTCGGTTTCATCAAACCCATCCTAATTTCTTCAAACCCATGCTAAATTGCTCAAACCTTAGATAAATTTTCAAACCACATAAATTTTCGTTCGGTTTCATCAAACCCATCCTAATTTCGTCAAACCCATGCTAAATATGTCAAACCTCACATAAATTTTCAAACCACATAAATTTTCGTTCGGTTTCATCAAACCCATCCTAATTTCTTCAAACCCATGCTAAATTGCTCAAACCTCACATAAATTTTCAAACCACATAAATTTTCGTTCGGTTTCATCAAACCCATCCTAATTTCTTCAAACCCATGCTAAATTGCTCAAACCTCAGATAAATTTTCAAACCACATAAATTTTCGTTCGGTTTCATCAAACCCATCCTAATTTCGTCAAACCCATGCTAAATATGTCAAACCTCACATAAATTTTCAAACCACATAAATTTTCGTTCGGTTTCATCAAACCCATCCTAATTTCTTCAAACCCATGCTAAATTGCTCAAACCTCAGATAAATTTTCAAACCTCATAAATTTTCGTTCGGATTCATCAAACCCATCCTAATTTCGTCAAACCCATGCTAATTTTGTCAAACCTCACATAAATTTTCAAACCTCACATAAATTTTCGTTCGGTTTCATCAAACCCATCCTAATTTCTTCAAACCCATGCTAAATTGCTCAAACCTCACATAAATTTTCAAACCACATAAATTTTCGTTCGGTTTCATCAAACCCATCCTAATTTCTTCAAACCCATGCTAAATTGCTCAAACCTCAGATAAATTTTCAAACCACATAAATTTTCGTTCGGTTTCATCAAACCCATCCTAATTTCGTCAAACCCATGCTAAATATGTCAAACCTCACATAAATTTTCAAACCACATAAATTTTCGTTCGGTTTCATCAAACCCATCCTAATTTCTTCAAACCCATGCTAAATTGCTCAAACCTCACATAAATTTTCAAACCACATAAATTTTCGTTCGGTTTCATCAAACCCATCCTAATTTCTTCAAACCCATGCTAAATTGCTCAAACCTCAGATAAATTTTCAAACCACATAAATTTTCGTTCGGTTTCATCAAACCCATCCTAATTTCGTCAAACCCATGCTAAATATGTCAAACCTCACATAAATTTTCAAACCACATAAATTTTCGTTCGGTTTCATCAAACCCATCCTAATTTCTTCAAACCCATGCTAAATTGCTCAAACCTCACATAAATTTTCAAACCACATAAATTTTCGTTCGGTTTCATCAAACCCATCCTAATTTCTTCAAACCCATGCTAAATTGCTCAAACCTCAGATAAATTTTCAAACCACATAAATTTTCGTTCGGTTTCATCAAACCCATCCTAATTTCGTCAAACCCATGCTAAATATGTCAAACCTCACATAAATTTTCAAACCACATAAATTTTCGTTCGGTTTCATCAAACCCATCCTAATTTCTTCAAACCCATGCTAAATTGCTCAAACCTCAGATAAATTTTCAAACCTCATAAATTTTCGTTCGGATTCATCAAACCCATCCTAATTTCGTCAAACCCATGCTAATTTTGTCAAACCTCACATAAATTTTCAAACCTCACATAAATTTTCGTTCGGTTTCATCAAACCCATCCTAATTTCTTCAAACCCATGCTAAATTGCTCAAACCTCACATAAATTTTCAAACCACATAAATTTTCGTTCGGTTTCATCAAATCCATCCTAATTTCTTCAAACCCATGCTAAATTGCTCAAACCTCAGATAAATTTTCAAACCACATAAATTTTCGTTCGGTTTCATCAAACCCATCCTAATTTCGTCAAACCCATGCTAAATATGTCAAACCTCACATAAATTTTCAAACCACATAAAATTTCGTTCGGTTTCATCAAACCCATCCTAATTTCTTCAAACCCATGCTAAATTGCTCAAACCTCACATAAATTTTCAAACCACATAAATTTTCGTTCGGTTTCATCAAACCCATCCTAATTTCTTCAAACCCATGCTAAATTGCTCAAACCTCAGATAAATTTTCAAACCACATAAATTTTCGTTCGGTTTCATCAAACCCATCCTAATTTCGTCAAACCCATGCTAAATATGTCAAACCTCACATAAATTTTCAAACCACATAAATTTTCGTTCGGTTTCATCAAACCCATCCTAATTTCTTCAAACCCATGCTAAATTGCTCAAACCTCAGATAAATTTACAAACCACATAAATTTTCGTTCGGTTTCATCAAACCCATCCTAATTTCTTCAAACCCATGCTAAATTGCTCAAACCTCAGATAAATTTTCAAACCACATAAATTTTCGTTCGGTTTCATCAAACCCATCCTAATTTCGTCAAACCCATGCTAAATATGTCAAACCTCACATAAATTTTCAAACCACATAAATTTTCGTTCGGTTTCATCAAACCCATCCTAATTTCTTCAAACCCATGCTAAATTGCTCAAACCTCAGATAAATTTTCAAACCTCATAAATTTTCGTTCGGATTCATCAAACCCATCCTAATTTCGTCAAACCCATGCCAATTTTGTCAAACCTCACATAAATTTTCAAACCTCACATAAATTTTCGTTCGGTTTCATCAAACCCATCCTAATTTCTTCAAACCCATGCTAAATTGCTCAAACCTCACATAAATTTTCAAACCACATAAATTTTCGTTCGGTTTCATCAAACCCATCCTAATTTCGTCAAACCCATGCTAATTTTGTCAAACCTCACATAAATTTTCAAACCTCACATAAATTTTCGTTCGGTTTCATCAAACCCATCCTAATTTCTTCAAACCCATGCTAAATTGCTCAAACCTCACATAAATTTTCGTTCGGTTTCATCAAACCCATCCTAATTTCTTCAAACCCATGCTAAATTGCTCAAACCTCAGATAAATTTTCAAACCACATAAATTTTCGTTCGGTTTCATCAAACCCATCCTAATTTCGTCAAACCCATGCTAAATATGTCACACCTCACATAAATTTTCAAACCACATAAATTTTCGTTCGGTTTCATCAAACCCATCCTAATTTCTTCAAACCCATGCTAAATTGCTCAAACCTCACATAAATTTTCAAACCACATAAATTTTCGTTCGGTTTCATCAAACCCATCCTAATTTCTTCAAACCCATGCTAAATTGCTCAAACCTCAGATAAATTTTCAAACCACATAAATTTTCGTTCGGTTTCATCAAACCCATCCTAATTTCGTCAAACCCATGCTAAATATGTCAAACCTCACATAAATTTTCAAACCTCACATAAATTTTCGTTCGGTTTCATCAAACCCATCCTAATTTCTTCAAACCCATGCTAAATTGCTCAAACCTTACATAAATTTTCAAACCACATAAATTTTCGTTCGGTTTCATCAAACCCATCCTAATTTCTTCAAACCCATGCTAAATTGCTCAAACCTCAGATAAATTTTCAAACCACATAAATTTTCGTTCGGTTTCATCAAACCCATCCTAATTTCGTCAAACCCATGCTAAATATGTCAAACCTCACATAAATTTTCAAACCACATAAATTTTCGTTCGGTTTCATCAAACCCATCCTAATTTCTTCAAACCCATGCTAAATTGCTCAAACCTCACATAAATTTTCAAACCACATAAATTTTCGTTCGGTTTCATCAAACCCATCCTAATTTCTTCAAACCCATGCTAAATTGCTCAAACCTCAGATAAATTTTCAAACCACATAAATTTTCGTTCGGTTTCATCAAACCCATCCTAATTTCGTCAAACCCATGCTAAATATGTCAAACCTCACATAAATTTTCAAACCACATAAATTTTCGTTCGGTTTCATCAAACCCATCCTAATTTCTTCAAACCCATGCTAAATTGCTCAAACCTCACATAAATTTTCAAACCACATAAATTTTCGTTCGGTTTCATCAAACCCATCCTAATTTCTTCAAACCCATGCTAAATTGCTCAAACCTCAGATAAATTTTCAAACCACATAAATTTTCGTTCGGTTTCATCAAACCCATCCTAATTTCGTCAAACCCATGCTAAATATGTCAAACCTCACATAAATTTTCAAACCACATAAATTTTCGTTCGGTTTCATCAAACCCATCCTAATTTCTTCAAACCCATGCTAAATTGCTCAAACCTCACATAAATTTTCAAACCACATAAATTTTCGTTCGGTTTCATCAAACCCATCCTAATTTCTTCAAACCCATGCTAAATTGCTCAAACCTCAGATAAATTTTCAAACCACATAAATTTTCGTTCGGTTTCATCAAACCCATCCTAATTTCGTCAAACCCATGCTAAATATGTCAAACCTCACATAAATTTTCAAACCACATAAATTTTCGTTCGGTTTCATCAAACCCATCCTAATTTCTTCAAACCCATGCTAAATTGCTCAAACCTCAGATAAATTTTCAAACCTCATAAATTTTCGTTCGGATTCATCAAACCCATCCTAATTTCGTCAAACCCATGCTAATTTTGTCAAACCTCACATAAATTTTCAAACCTCACATAAATTTTCGTTCGGTTTCATCAAACCCATCCTAATTTCTTCAAACCCATGCTAAATTGCTCAAACCTCACATAAATTTTCAAACCACATAAATTTTCGTTCGGTTTCATCAAACCCATCCTAATTTCTTCAAACCCATGCTAAATTGCTCAAACCTCAGATAAATTTTCAAACCACATAAATTTTCGTTCGGTTTCATCAAACCCATCCTAATTTCGTCAAACCCATGCTAAATATGTCAAACCTCACATAAATTTTCAAACCACATAAATTTTCGTTCGGTTTCATCAAACCCATCCTAATTTCGTCAAACCCATGCTAATTTTGTCAAACCTCACATAAATTTTCAAACCTCACATAAATTTTCGTTCGGTTTCATCAAACCCATCCTAATTTCTTCAAACCCATGCTAAATTGCTCAAACCTCACATAAATTTTCAAACCACATAAATTTTCGTTCGGTTTCATCAAACCCATCCTAATTTCGTCAAACCCATGCTAATTTTGTCAAACCTCTCATAAATTTTCAAACCTCACATAAATTTTCGTTCGGTTTCATCAAACCCATCCTAATTTCTTCAAACCCATGCTAAATTGCTCAAACCTCACATAAATTTTCGTTCGGATTCATCAAACCCATCCTAATTTCATCAAACCCATGCTAAATATGTCAAACCTCACATAAATTTTCAAACCACATAAATTTTCGTTCGGTTTCATCAAACCCATCCTAATTTCTTCAAACCCATGCTAATTTGCTCAAACCTCAGATAAATTTTCAAACCTCATAAATTTTCGTTCGGATTCATCAAACCCATCCTAATTTCGTCAAACCCATGCTAATTTTGTCAAACCTCACATAAATTTTCAAACCACATAAATTTTCGTTCGGTTTCATCAAACCCATCCTAATTTCTTCAAACCCATGCTAAATTGCTCAAACCTCAGATAAATTTTCAAACCACATAAATTTTCGTTCGGTTTCATCAAACCCATCCTAATTTCGTCAAACCCATGCTAAATATGTCAAACCTCACATAAATTTTCAAACCTCACATAAATTTTCGTTCGGTTTCATCAAACCCATCCTAATTTCTTCAAACCCATGCTAAATTGCTCAAACCTCACATAAATTTTCGTTCGGATTCATCAAACCCATCCTAATTTCGTCAAACCCATGCTAAATATGTCAAACCTCACATAAATTTTCAAACCTCACATAAATTTTCGTTCGGTTTCATCAAACCCATCCTAATTTCTTCAAACCCATGCTAAATTGCTCAAACCTCAGATAAACTTTCAAACCTCATAAATTTTCGTTCGGATTCATCAAACCCATCCTAATTTCGTCAAACCCATGCTAATTTTGTCAAACCTCACATAAATTTTCAAACCTCACATAAATTTTCGTTCGGTTTCATCAAACCCATCCTAATTTCTTCAAACCCATGCTAAATTGCTCAAACCTCACATAAATTTTCAAACCACATAAATTTTCGTTCGGTTTCATCAAACCCATCCTAATTTCTTCAAACCCATGCTAAATTGCTCAAACCTCAGATAAATTTTCAAACCACATAAATTTTCGTTCGGTTTCATCAAACCCATCCTAATTTCGTCAAACCCATGCTAAATATGTCAAACCTCACATAAATTTTCAAACCACATAAATTTTCGTTCGGTTTCATCAAACCCATCCTAATTTCTTCAAACCCATGCTAAATTGCTCAAACCTCACATAAATTTTCAAACCAC
Source organism: Rutpela maculata (assembly GCA_936432065.2). NCBI lineage: Eukaryota > Metazoa > Arthropoda > Insecta > Coleoptera > Cerambycidae > Rutpela > Rutpela maculata. The sequence goes on from CAKZFB020000033.1 coordinate 199,599, forward strand.
ATAAATTTTCGTTCGGTTTCATCAAACCCATCCTAATTTCTTCAAACCCATGCTAATTTTGTCAAACCTCACATAAATTTTCAAACCACATAAATTTTCGTTCGGTTTCATCAAACCCATCCTAATTTCGTCAAACCCATGCTAATTTTGTCAAACCTCACATAAATTTTCAAACCTCACATAAATTTTCGTTCGGTTTCATCAAACCCATCCTAATTTCTTCAAACCCATGCTAAATTGCTCAAACCTCACATAAATTTTCGTTCGGATTCATCAAACCCATCCTAATTTCGTCAAACCCATGCTAAATATGTCAAACCTCACATAAATTTTCAAACCACATAAATTTTCGTTCGGTTTCATCAAACCCATCCTAATTTCTTCAAACCCATGCTAATTTGCTCAAACCTCAGATAAATTTTCAAACCTCATAAATTTTCGTTCGGATTCATCAAACCCATCCTAATTTCGTCAAACCCATGCTAATTTTGTCAAACCTCACATAAATTTTCAAACCTCACATAAATTTTCGTTCGGGGTCATCAAACCCATCCTAATTTCTTCAAACCCATGCTAAATTGCTCAAAACTCACATAAATTTTCAAACCACATAAATTTTCGTTCGGTTTCATCAAACCCATCCTAATTTCTTCAAACCCATGCTAAATTGCTCAAACCTCAGATAAATTTTCAAACCACATAAATTTTCGTTCGGTTTCATCAAACCCATCCTAATTTCTTCAAACCCATGCTAAATTGCTCAAACCTCACATAAATTTTCAAACCACATAAATTTTCGTTCGGTTTCATCAAACCCATCCTAATTTCTTCAAACCCATGCTAAATTGCTCAAACCTCAGATAAATTTTCAAACCTCATAAATTTTCGTTCGGATTCATCAAACCCATCCTAATTTCGTCAAACCCATGCTAATTTTGTCAAACCTCACATAAATTTTCAAACCTCACATAAATTTTCGTTCGGTTTCATCAAACCCATCCTAATTTCTTCAAACCCATGCTAAATTGCTCAAACTTCACATAAATTTTCAAACCACATAAATTTTCGTTCGGTTTCATCAAACCCATCCTAATTTCTTCAAACCCATGCTAAATTGCTCAAACCTCAGATAAATTTTCAAACCACATAAATTTTCGTTCGGTTTCATCAAACCCATCCTAATTTCGTCAAACCCATGCTAAATATGTCAAACCTCACATAAATTTTCAAACCACATAAATTTTCGTTCGGTTTCATCAAACCCATCCTAATTTCTTCAAACCCATGCTAAATTACTCAAACCTCACATAAATTTTCAAACCACATAAATTTTCGTTCGGTTTCATCAAACCCATCCTAATTTCTTCAAACCCATGCTAAATTGCTCAAACCTCAGATAAATTTTCAAACCACATAAATTTTCGTTCGGTTTCATCAAACCCATCCTAATTTCGTCAAACCCATGCTAAATATGTCAAACCTCACATAAATTTTCAAACCACATAAATTTTCGTTCGGTTTCATCAAACCCATCCTAATTTCTTCAAACCCATGCTAAATTGCTCAAACCTCACATAAATTTTCAAACCACATAAATTTTCGTTCGGTTTCATCAAACCCATCCTAATTTCTTCAAACCCATGCTAAATTGCTCAAACCTCAGATAAATTTTCAAACCACATAAATTTTCGTTCGGTTTCATCAAACCCATCCTAATTTCGTCAAACCCATGCTAAATATGTCAAACCTCACATAAATTTTCAAACCACATAAATTTTCGTTCGGTTTCATCAAACCCATCCTAATTTCTTCAAACCCATGCTAAATTGCTCAAACCTCACATAAATTTTCAAACCACATAAATTTTCGTTCGGTTTCATCAAACCCATCCTAATTTCTTCAAACCCATGCTAAATTGCTCAAACCTCAGATAAATTTTCAAACCACATAAATTTTCGTTCGGTTTCATCAAACCCATCCTAATTTCGTCAAACCCATGCTAAATATGTCAAACCTCACATAAATTTTCAAACCACATAAATTTTCGTTCGGTTTCATCAAACCCATCCTAATTTCTTCAAACCCATGCTAAATTGCTCAAACCTCAGATAAATTTTCAAACCTCATAAATTTTCGTTCGGTTTCATCAAACCCATCCTAATTTCTTCAAACCCATGCTAAATTGCTCAAACCTCAGATAAATTTTCAAACCACATAAATTTTCGTTCGGTTTCATCAAACCCATCCTAATTTCGTCAAACCCATGCTAAATATGTCAAACCTCACATAAATTTTCAAACCACATAAATTTTCGTTCGGTTTCATCAAACCCATCCTAATTTCTTCAAACCCATGCTAAATTACTCAAACCTCACATAAATTTTCAAACCACATAAATTTTCGTTCGGTTTCATCAAACCCATCCTAATTTCTTCAAACCCATGCTAAATTGCTCAAACCTCAGATAAATTTTCAAACCACATAAATTTTCGTTCGGTTTCATCAAACCCATCCTAATTTCGTCAAACCCATGCTAAATATGTCAAACCTCACATAAATTTTCAAACCACATAAATTTTCGTTCGGTTTCATCAAACCCATCCTAATTTCTTCAAACCCATGCTAAATTGCTCAAACCTCACATAAATTTTCAAACCACATAAATTTTCGTTCGGTTTCATCAAACCCATCCTAATTTCTTCAAACCCATGCTAAATTGCTCAAACCTCAGATAAATTTTCAAACCACATAAATTTTCGTTCGGTTTCATCAAACCCATCCTAATTTCGTCAAACCCATGCTAAATATGTCAAACCTCACATAAATTTTCAAACCACATAAATTTTCGTTCGGTTTCATCAAACCCATCCTAATTTCTTCAAACCCATGCTAAATTGCTCAAACCTCACATAAATTTTCAAACCACATAAATTTTCGTTCGGTTTCATCAAACCCATCCTAATTTCTTCAAACCCATGCTAAATTGCTCAAACCTCAGATAAATTTTCAAACCACATAAATTTTCGTTCGGTTTCATCAAACCCATCCTAATTTCGTCAAACCCATGCTAAATATGTCAAACCTCACATAAATTTTCAAACCACATAAATTTTCGTTCGGTTTCATCAAACCCATCCTAATTTCTTCAAACCCATGCTAAATTGCTCAAACCTCAGATAAATTTTCAAACCTCATAAATTTTCGTTCGGATTCATCAAACCCATCCTAATTTCGTCAAACCCATGCTAATTTTGTCAAACCTCACATAAATTTTCAAACCTCACATAAATTTTCGTTCGGTTTCATCAAACCCATCCTAATTTCTTCAAACCCATGCTAAATTGCTCAAACCTCACATAAATTTTCAAACCACATAAATTTTCGTTCGGTTTCATCAAACCCATCCTAATTTCTTCAAACCCATGCTAAATTGCTCAAACCTCAGATAAATTTTCAAACCACATAAATTTTCGTTCGGTTTCATCAAACCCATCCTAATTTCGTCAAACCCATGCTAAATATGTCAAACCTCACATAAATTTTCAAACCACATAAATTTTCGTTCGGTTTCATCAAACCCATCCTAATTTCGTCAAACCCATGCTAATTTTGTCAAACCTCACATAAATTTTCAAACCTCACATAAATTTTCGTTCGGTTTCATCAAACCCATCCTAATTTCTTCAAACCCATGCTAAATTGCTCAAACCTCACATAAATTTTCAAACCACATAAATTTTCGTTCGGTTTCATCAAACCCATCCTAATTTCGTCAAACCCATGCTAATTTTGTCAAACCTCTCATAAATTTTCAAACCTCACATAAATTTTCGTTCGGTTTCATCAAACCCATCCTAATTTCTTCAAACCCATGCTAAATTGCTCAAACCTCACATAAATTTTCGTTCGGATTCATCAAACCCATCCTAATTTCATCAAACCCATGCTAAATATGTCAAACCTCACATAAATTTTCAAACCACATAAATTTTCGTTCGGTTTCATCAAACCCATCCTAATTTCTTCAAACCCATGCTAATTTGCTCAAACCTCAGATAAATTTTCAAACCTCATAAATTTTCGTTCGGATTCATCAAACCCATCCTAATTTCGTCAAACCCATGCTAATTTTGTCAAACCTCACATAAATTTTCAAACCTCACATAAATTTTCGTTCGGTTTCATCAAACCCATCCTAATTTCTTCAAACCCATGCTAAATTGCTCAAACCTCACATAAATTTTCAAACCACATAAATTTTCGTTCGGTTTCATCAAACCCATCCTAATTTCTTCAAACCCATGCTAAATTGCTCAAACCTCAGATAAATTTTCAAACCACATAAATTTTCGTTCGGTTTCATCAAACCCATCCTAATTTCGTCAAACCCATGCTAAATATGTCAAACCTCACATAAATTTTCAAACCACATAAATTTTCGTTCGGTTTCATCAAACCCATCCTAATTTCTTCAAACCCATGCTAAATTGCTCAAACCTCACATAAATTTTCAAACCACATAAATTTTCGTTCGGTTTCATCAAACCCATCCTAATTTCTTCAAACCCATGCTAAATTGCTCAAACCTCAGATAAATTTTCAAACCACATAAATTTTCGTTCGGTTTCATCAAACCCATCCTAATTTCGTCAAACCCATGCTAAATATGTCAAACCTCACATAAATTTTCAAACCACATAAATTTTCGTTCGGTTTCATCAAACCCATCCTAATTTCTTCAAACCCATGCTAATTTGCTCAAACCTCAGATAAATTTTCAAACCTCATAAATTTTCGTTCGGATTCATCAAACCCATCCTAATTTCGTCAAACCCATGCTAATTTTGTCAAACCTCACATAAATTTTCAAACCTCACATAAATTTTCGTTCGGTTTCATCAAACCCATCCTAATTTCTTCAAACCCATGCTAAATTGCTCAAACCTCAGATAAATTTTCAAACCACATAAATTTTCGTTCGGTTTCATCAAACCCATCCTAATTTCGTCAAACCCATGCTAATTTTGTCAAACCTCACATAAATTTTCAAACCACATAAATTTTCGTTCGGTTTCATCAAACCCATCCTAATTTCGTCAAACCCATGCTAATTTTGTCAAACCTCACATAAATTTTCAAACCTCACATAAATTTTCGTTCGGTTTCATCAAACCCATCCTAATTTCTTCAAACCCATGCTAAATTGCTCAAACCTCACATAAATTTTCGTTCGGATTCATCAAACCCATCCTAATTTCGTCAAACCCATGCTAAATATGTCAAACCTCACATAAATTTTCAAACCACATAAATTTTCGTTCGGTTTCATCAAACCCATCCTAATTTCTTCAAACCCATGCTAAATTGCTCAAACCTCAGATAAATTTTCAAACCACATAAATTTTCGTTCGGTTTCATCAAACCCATCCTAATTTCGTCAAACCCATGCTAATTTTGTCAAACCTCACATAAATTTTCAAACCTCACATAAATTTTCGTTCGGTTTCATCAAACCCATCCTAATTTCTTCAAACCCATGCTAAATTGCTCAAACCTCACATAAATTTTCAAACCACATAAATTTTCGTTCGGTTTCATCAAACCCATCCTAATTTCTTCAAACCCATGCTAAATTGCTCAAACCTCACATAAATTTTCGTTCGGATTCATCAAACCCATCCTAATTTCGTCAAACCCATGCTAAATATGTCAAACCTCACATAAATTTTCAAACCACATAAATTTTCGTCCGGTTTCATCAATCCCATCCTAATTTCTTCAAACCCATGCTAATTTGCTCAAACCTCAGATAAATTTTCAAACCTCATAAATTTTCGTTCGGATTCATCAAACCCATCCTAATTTCGTCAAACCCATGCTAAATATGTCAAACCTCACATAAATTTTCAAACCACATAAATTTTCGTTCGGTTTCATCAAACCCATCCTAATTTCTTCAAACCCATGCTAAATTGCTCAAACCTCACATAAATTTTCAAACCACATAAATTTTCGTTCGGTTTCATCAAACCCATCCTAATTTCTTCAAACCCATGCTAAATTGCTCAAACCTCAGATAAATTTTCAAACCACATAAATTTTCGTTCGGTTTCATCAAACCCATCCTAATTTCGTCAAACCCATGCTAAATATGTCAAACCTCACATAAATTTTCAAACCACATAAATTTTCGTTCGGTTTCATCAAACCCATCCTAATTTCTTCAAACCCATGCTAAATTGCTCAAACCTCACATAAATTTTCAAACCACATAAATTTTCGTTCGGTTTCATCAAACCCATCCTAATTTCTTCAAACCCATGCTAAATTGCTCAAACCTCAGATAAATTTTCAAACCTCATAAATTTTCGTTCGGATTCATCAAACCCATCCTAATTTCGTCAAACCCATGCTAATTTTGTCAAACCTCAGATAAATTTTCAAACCACATAAATTTTCGTTCGGTTTCATCAAACCCATCCTAATTTCGTCAAACCCATGCTAAATATGTCAAACCTCACATAAATTTTCAAACCACATAAATTTTCGTTCGGTTTCATCAAACCCATCCTAATTTCTTCAAACCCATGCTAAATTGCTCAAACCTCAGATAAATTTTCAAACCACATAAATTTTCGTTCGGTTTCATCAAACCCATCCTAATTTCGTCAAACCCATGCTAATTTTGTCAAACCTCACATAAATTTTCAAACCTCACATAAATTTTCGTTCGGTTTCATCAAACCCATCCTAATTTCTTCAAACCCATGCTAAATTGCTCAAACCTCACATAAATTTTCAAACCACATAAATTTTCGTTCGGTTTCATCAAACCCATCCTAATTTCTTCAAACCCATGCTAAATTGCTCAAACCTCACATAAATTTTCGTTCGGATTCATCAAACCCATCCTAATTTCGTCAAACCCATGCTAAATATGTCAAACCTCACATAAATTTTCAAACCACATAAATTTTCGTCCGGTTTCATCAATCCCATCCTAATTTCTTCAAACCCATGCTAATTTGCTCAAACCTCAGATAAATTTTCAAACCTCATAAATTTTCGTTCGGATTCATCAAACCCATCCTAATTTCGTCAAACCCATGCTAAATATGTCAAACCTCACATAAATTTTCAAACCACATAAATTTTCGTTCGGTTTCATCAAACCCATCCTAATTTCTTCAAACCCATGCTAAATTGCTCAAACCTCACATAAATTTTCAAACCACATAAATTTTCGTTCGGTTTCATCAAACCCATCCTAATTTCTTCAAACCCATGCTAAATTGCTCAAACCTCAGATAAATTTTCAAACCACATAAATTTTCGTTCGGTTTCATCAAACCCATCCTAATTTCGTCAAACCCATGCTAAATATGTCAAACCTCACATAAATTTTCAAACCACATAAATTTTCGTTCGGTTTCATCAAACCCATCCTAATTTCTTCAAACCCATGCTAAATTGCTCAAACCTCACATAAATTTTCAAACCACATAAATTTTCGTTCGGTTTCATCAAACCCATCCTAATTTCTTCAAACCCATGCTAAATTGCTCAAACCTCAGATAAATTTTCAAACCACATAAATTTTCGTTCGGTTTCATCAAACCCATCCTAATTTCGTCAAACCCATGCTAAATATGTCAAACCTCACATAAATTTTCAAACCACATAAATTTTCGTTCGGTTTCATCAAACCCATCCTAATTTCGTCAAACCCATGCTAAATATGTCAAACCTCACATAAATTTTCAAACCACATAAATTTTCGTTCGGTTTCATCAAACCCATCCTAATTTCTTCAAACCCATGCTAATTTGCTCAAACCTCAGATAAATTTTCAAACCTCATAAATTTTCGTTCGGATTCATCAAACCCATCCTAATTTCGTCAACCCCATGCTAATTTTGTCAAACCTCACATAAATTTTCAAACCTCACATAAATTTTCGTTCGGTTTCATCAAACCCATCCTAATTTCTTCAAACCCATGCTAAATTGCTCAAACCTCACATAAATTTTCGTTCGGATTCATCAAACCCATCCTAATTTCGTCAAACCCATGCTAAATATGTCAAACCTCACATAAATTTTCAAACCACATAAATTTTCGTTCGGTTTCATCAAACCCATCCTAATTTCTTCAAACCCATGCTAATTTGCTCAAACCTCAGATAAATTTTCAAACCTCATAAATTTTCGTTCGGATTCATCAAACCCATCCTAATTTCGTCAAACCCATGCTAATTTTGTCAAACCTCACATAAATTTTCAAACCTCACATAAATTTTCGTTCGGTTTCATCAAACCCATCCTAATTTCTTCAAACCCATGCTAAATTGCTCAAACCTCACATAAATTTTCGTTCGGATTCATCAAACCCATCCTAATTTCGTCAAACCCATGCTAATTTTGTCAAACCTCACATAAATTTTCAAACCTCACATAAATTTTCGTTCGGTTTCATCAAACCCATCCTAATTTCTTCAAACCCATGCTAAATTGCTCAAACCTCACATAAATTTTCGTTCGGATTCATCAAACCCATCCTAATTTCGTCAAACCCATGCTAAATATGTCAAACCTCACATAAATTTTCAAACCACATAAATTTTCGTTCGGTTTCATCAAACCCATCCTAATTTCTTCAAACCCATGCTAAATTGCTCAAACCTCAGATAAATTTTCAAACCTCACATAAATTTTCGTTCGGTTTCATCAAACCCATCCTAATTTCTTCAAACCCATGCTAAATTGCTCAAACCTCACATAAATTTTCGTTCGGATTCATCAAACCCATCCTAATTTCGTCAAACCCATGCTAAATATGTCAAACCTCACATAAATTTTCAAACCACATAAATTTTCGTTCGGTTTCATCAAACCCATCCTAATTTCTTCAAACCCATGCTAAATTGCTCAAACCTCACATAAATTTTCAAACCACATAAATTTTCGTTCGGTTTCATCAAACCCATCCTAATTTCTTCAAACCCATGCTAAATTGCTCAAACCTCAGATAAATTTTCAAACCACATAAATTTTCGTTCGGTTTCATCAAACCCATCCTAATTTCGTCAAACCCATGCTAAATATGTCAAACCTCACATAAATTTTCAAACCACATAAATTTTCGTTCGGTTTCATCAAACCCATCCTAATTTCTTCAAACCCATGCTAATTTGCTCAAACCTCAGATAAATTTTCAAACCACATAAATTTTCGTTCGGTTTCATCAAACCCATCCTAATTTCGTCAAACCCATGCTAAATATGTCAAACCTCACATAAATTTTCAAACCACATAAATTTTCGTTCGGTTTCATCAAACCCATCCTAATTTCTTCAAACCCATGCTAAATTGCTCAAACCTCACATACATTTTCAAACCACATAAATTTTCGTTCGGTTTCATCAAACCCATCCTAATTTCTTCAAACCCATGCTAAATTGCTCAAACCTCACATAAATTTTCGTTCGGATTCATCAAACCCATCCTAATTTCGTCAAACCCATGCTAAATATGTCAAACCTCACATAAATTTTTAAACCACATAAATTTTCGTTCGGTTTCATCAATCCCATCCTAATTTCTTCAAACCCATGCTAAATTGCTCAAACGTCACATAAATTTTCGTTCGGTTTCATCAAACCCATCCTAATTTCGTCAAACCCATGCTAAATATGTCAAACCTCACATAAATTTTCAAACCACATAAATTTTCGTTCGGTTTCATCAAACCCATCCTAATTTCTTCAAACCCATGCTAATTTGCTCAAACCTCAGATAAATTTTCAAACCTCATAAATTTTCGTTCGGATTCATCAAACCCATCCTAATTTCGTCAAACCCATGCTAAATATGTCAAACCTCACATAAATTTTCAAACCACATAAATTTTCGTTCGGTTTCATCAAACCCATCCTAATTTCTTCAAACCCATGCTAAATTGCTCAAACCTCAGATAAATTTTCAAACCTCACATAAATTTTCGTTCGGTTTCATCAAACCCATCCTAATTTCTTCAAACCCATGCTAAATTGCTCAAACCTCACATAAATTTTCGTTCGGATTCATCAAACCCATCCTAATTTCGTCAAACCCATGCTAAATATGTCAAACCTCACATAAATTTTCAAACCACATAAATTTTCGTTCGGTTTCATCAAACCCATCCTAATTTCTTCAAACCCATGCTAAATTGCTCAAACCTCACATAAATTTTCAAACCACATAAATTTTCGTTCGGTTTCATCAAACCCATCCTAATTTCTTCAAACCCATGCTAAATTGCTCAAACCTCAGATAAATTTTCAAACCACATAAATTTTCGTTCGGTTTCATCAAACCCATCCTAATTTCGTCAAACCCATGCTAAATATGTCAAACCTCACATAAATTTTCAAACCACATAAATTTTCGTTCGGTTTCATCAAACCCATCCTAATTTCTTCAAACCCATGCTAATTTGCTCAAACCTCAGATAAATTTTCAAACCTCATAAATTTTCGTTCGGATTCATCAAACCCATCCTAATTTCGTCAAACCCATGCTAATTTTGTCAAACCTCACATAAATTTTCAAACCTCACATAAATTTTCGTTCGGTTTCATCAAACCCATCCTAATTTCTTCAAACCCATGCTAAATTGCTCAAACCTCACATAAATTTTCAAACCACATAAATTTTCGTTCGGTTTCATCAAACCCATCCTAATTTCTTCAAACCCATGCTAAATTGCTCAAACCTCACATAAATTTTCGTTCGGATTCATCAAACCCATCCTAATTTCGTCAAACCCATGCTAAATATGTCAAACCTCACATAAATTTTCAAACCACATAAATTTTCGTTCGGTTTCATCAATCCCATCCTAATTTCTTCAAACCCATGCTAATTTGCTCAAACCTCAGATAAATTTTCAAACCTCATAAATTTTCGTTCGGATTCATCAAACCCATCCTAATTTCGTCAAACCCATGCTAATTTTGTCAAACCTCACATAAATTTTCAAACCACATAAATTTTCGTTCGGTTTCATCAAACCCATCCTAATTTCTTCAAACCCATGCTAAATTGCTCAAACCTCACATAAATTTTCGTTCGGATTCATCAAACCCATCCTAATTTCGTCAAACCCATGCTAAATATGTCAAACCTCACATAAATTTTCAAACCACATAAATTTTCGTTCGGTTTCATCAAACCCATCCTAATTTCTTCAAACCCATGCTAATTTGCTCAAACCTCAGATAAATTTTCAAACCTCATAAATTTTCGTTCGGATTCATCAAACCCATCCTAATTTCGTCAAACCCATGCTAATTTTGTCAAACCTCACATAAATTTTCAAACCTCACATAAATTTTCGTTCGGTTTCATCAAACCCATCCTAATTTCTTCAAACCCATGCTAAATTGCTCAAACCTCACATAAATTTTCGTTCGGATTCATCAAACCCATCCTAATTTCGTCAAACCCATGCTAATTTTGTCAAACCTCACATAAATTTTCAAACCTCACATAAATTTTCGTTCGGTTTCATCAAACCCATCCTAATTTCTTCAAACCCATGCTAAATTGCTCAAACCACACATAAATTTTCGTTCGGATTCATCAAACCCATCCTAATTTCGTCAAACCTCACATAAATTTTCAAACCACATAAATTTTCGTTCGGTTTCATCAATCCCATCCTAATTTCTTCAAACCCATGCTAAATTGCTCAAACCTCACATAAATTTTCAAACCACATAAATTTTCGTTCGGTTTCATCAAACCCATCCTAATTTCTTCAAACCCATGCTAAATTGCTCAAACCTCAGATAAATTTTCAAACCACATAAATTTTCGTTCGGTTTCATCAAACCCATCCTAATTTCGTCAAACCCATGCTAAATATGTCAAACCTCACATAAATTTTCAAACCACATAAATTTTCGTTCGGTTTCATCAAACCCATCCTAATTTCTTCAAACCCATGCTAATTTGCTCAAACCTCAGATAAATTTTCAAACCTCATAAATTTTCGTTCGGATTCATCAAACCCATCCTAATTTCGTCAAACCCATGCTAATTTTGTCAAACCTCACATAAATTTTCAAACCTCACATAAATTTTCGTTCGGTTTCATCAAACCCATCCTAATTTCTTCAAACCCATGCTAAATTGCTCAAACCTCACATAAATTTTCAAACCACATAAATTTTCGTTCGGTTTCATCAAACCCATCCTAATTTCTTCAAACCCATGCTAAATTGCTCAAACCTCAGATAAATTTTCAAACCACATAAATTTTCGTTCGGTTTCATCAAACCCATCCTAATTTCGTCAAACCCATGCTAAATATGTCAAACCTCACATAAATTTTCAAACCACATAAATTTTCGTTCGGTTTCATCAAACCCATCCTAATTTCTTCAAACCCATGCTAATTTGCTCAAACCTCAGATAAATTTTCAAACCTCATAAATTTTCGTTCGGATTCATCAAACCCATCCTAATTTCGTCAAACCCATGCTAATTTTGTCAAACCTCACATAAATTTTCAAACCTCACATAAATTTTCGTTCGGTTTCATCAAACCCATCCTAATTTCTTCAAACCCATGCTAAATTGCTCAAACCTCACATAAATTTTCGTTCGGATTCATCAAACCCATCCTAATTTTGTCAAACCCATGCTAAATATGTCAAACCTCACATAAATTTTCAAACCACATAAATTTTCGTTCGGTTTCATCAATCCCATCCTAATTTCTTCAAACCCATGATAAATTGCTCAAACCTCACATAAATTTTCGTTCGGATTCATCAAACCCATCCTAATTTCGTCAAACCCATGCTAAATATGTCAAACCTCACATAAATTTTCAAACCACATAAATTTTCGTTCGGTTTCATCAAACCCATCCTAATTTCTTCAAACCCATGCTAATTTGCTCAAACCTCAGATAAATTTTCAAACCTCATAAATTTTCGTTCGGATTCATCAAACCCATCCTAATTTCGTCAAACCCATGCTAATTTTGTCAAACCTCACATAAATTTTCAAACCTCACATAAATTTTCAAACCACATAAATTTCCCAAACCCATCCTAATTTCGTCAAACCCATGCTAAATATGTCAAACCTCACATAAATTTTCAAACCACATAAATTTTCGTTCGGTTTCATCAAACCCATCCTAATTTCTTCAAACCCATGCTAAATTGCTCAAACCTCAGATAAATTTTCAAACCACATAAATTTTCGTTCGGTTTCATCAAACCCATCCTAATTTCGTCAAACCCATGCTAAATATGTCAAACCTCACATACATTTTCAAACCACATAAATTTTCGTTCGGTTTCATCAAACCCATCCTAATTTCTTCAAACCCATGCTAATTTGCTCAAACCTCAGATAAATTTTCAAACCTCATAAATTTTCGTTCGGATTCATCAAACCCATCCTAATTTCGTCAAACCCATGCTAATTTTGTCAAACCTCACATAAATTTTCAAACCTCACATAAATTTTCGTTCGGTTTCATCAAACCCATCCTAATTTCTTCAAACCCATGCTAAATTGCTCAAACCTCACATAAATTTTCGTTCGGATTCATCAAACCCATCCTAATTTCGTCAAACCCATGCTAAATATGTCAAACCTCACATAAATTTTCAAACCACATAAATTTTCGTTCGGTTTCATCAATCCCATCCTAATTTCTTCAAACCCATGCTAAATTGCTCAAACCTCACATAAATTTTCAAACCACATAAATTTTCGTTCGGTTTCATCAAACCCATCCTAATTTCTTCAAACCCATGCTAAATTGCTCAAACCTCAGATAAATTTTCAAACCACATAAATTTTCGTTCGGTTTCATCAAACCCATCCTAATTTCGTCAAACCCATGCTAAATATGTCAAACCTCACATAAATTTTCAAACCACATAAATTTTCGTTCGGTTTCATCAAACCCATCCTAATTTCTTCAAACCCATGCTAATTTGCTCAAACCTCAGATAAATTTTCAAACCTCATAAATTTTCGTTCGGATTCATCAAACCCATCCTAATTTCGTCAAACCCATGCTAATTTTGTCAAACCTCACATAAATTTTCAAACCTCACATAAATTTTCGTTCGGTTTCATCAAACCCATCCTAATTTCTTCAAACCCATGCTAAATTGCTCAAACCTCACATAAATTTTCGTTCGGATTCATCAAACCCATCCTAATTTTGTCAAACCCATGCTAAATATGTCAAACCTCACATAAATTTTCAAACCACATAAATTTTCGTTCGGTTTCATCAATCCCATCCTAATTTCTTCAAACTCATGATAAATTGCTCAAACCTCACATAAATTTTCGTTCGGATTCATCAAACCCATCCTAATTTCGTCAAACCCATGCTAAATATGTCAAACCTCACATAAATTTTCAAACCACATAAATTTTCGTTCGGTTTCATCAAACCCATCCTAATTTCTTCAAACCCATGCTAAATTGCTCAAACCTCAGATAAATTTTCAAACCACATAAATTTTCGTTCGGTTTCATCAAACCCATCCTAATTTCTTCAAACCCATGCTAAATTGCTCAAACCTCAGATAAATTTTCAAACCACATAAATTTTCGTTCGGTTTCATCAAACCCATCCTAATTTCGTCAAACCCATGCTAAATATGTCAAACCTCACATAAATTTTCAAACCACATAAATTTTCGTTCGGTTTCATCAAACCCATCCTAATTTCTTCAAACCCATGCTAAATTGCTCAAACCTCACATAAATTTTCGTTCGGATTCATCAAACCCATCCTAATTTCGTCAAACCCATGCTAAATATGTCAAACCTCACATAAATTTTCAAACCACATAAATTTTCGTTCGGTTTCATCAAACCCATCCTAATTTCTTCAAACCCATGCTAATTTGCTCAAACCTCAGATAAATTTTCAAACCTCATAAATTTTCGTTCGGATTCATCAAACCCATCCTAATTTCGTCAAACCCATGCTAATTTTGTCAAACCTCACATAAATTTTCAAACCTCACATAAATTTTCGTTCGGTTTCATCAAACCCATCCTAATTTCTTCAAACCCATGCTAAATTGCTCAAACCTCACATAAATTTTCGTTCGGATTCATCAAACCCATCCTAATTTCGTCAAACCCATGCTAATTTTGTCAAACCTCACATAAATTTTCAAACCTCACATAAATTTTCGTTCGGTTTCATCAAACCCATCCTAATTTCTTCAAACCCATACTAAATTGCTCAAACCTCACATAAATTTTCGTTCGGATTCATCAAACCCATCCTAATTTCGTCAAACCCATGCTAAATATGTCAAACCTCACATAAATTTTCAAACCACATAAATTTTCGTTCGGTTTCATCAAACCCATCCTAATTTCTTCAAACCCATGCTAAATTGCTCAAACCTCAGATAAATTTTCAAACCACATAAATTTTCGTTCGGTTTCATCTAACCCATCCTAATTTCGACAAACCCATGCTAAATATGTCAAACCTCACATAAATTTTCAAACCACATAAATTTTCGTTCGGTTTCATCAAACCCATCCTAATTTCTTCAAACCCATGCTAATTTGCTCAAACCTCAGATAAATTTTCAAACCTCATAAATTTTCGTTCGGATTCATCAAAGCCATCCTAATTTCGTCAAACCCATGCTAATTTTGTCAAACCTCACATAAATTTTCAAACCTCACATAAATTTTCGTTCGGTTTCATCAAACCCATCCTAATTTCTTCAAACCCACGCTAAATTGCTCAAACCTCACATAAATTTTCAAACCACATAAATTTTCGTTCGGTTTCATCAAACCCATCCTAATTTCTTCAAACCCATGCTAAATTGCTCAAACCTCAGATAAATTTTCAAACCACATAAATTTTCGTTCGGTTTCATCAAACCCATCCTAATTTCGTCAAACCCATGCTAAATATGTCAAACCTCACATAAATTTTCAAACCACATAAATTTTCGTTCGGTTTCATCAAACCCATCCTAATTTCTTCAAACCCATGCTAAATTGCTCAAACCTCACATAAATTTTCGTTCGGATTCATCAAACCCATCCTAATTTCGTCAAACCCATGCTAAATATGTCAAACCTCACATAAATTTTCAAACCACATAAATTTTCGTTCGGTTTCATCAAACCCATCCTAATTTCTTCAAACCCATGCTAAATTGCTCAAACCTCAGATAAATTTTCAAACCACATAAATTTTCGTTCGGTTTCATCAAACCCATCCTAATTTCTTCAAACCCATGCTAAATTGCTCAAACCTCAGATAAATTTTCAAACCACATAAATTTTCGTTCGGTTTCATCAAACCCATCCTAATTTCGTCAAACCCATGCTAAATATGTCAAACCTCACATAAATTTTCAAACCACATAAATTTTCGTTCGGTTTCATCAAACCCATCCTAATTTCTTCAAACCCATGCTAATTTGCTCAAACCTCAGATAAATTTTCAAACCTCATAAATTTTCGTTCGGATTCATCAAACCCATCCTAATTTCGTCAAACCCATGCTAATTTTGTCAAACCTCAGATAAATTTTCAAACCACATAAATTTTCGTTCGGTTTCATCAAACCCATCCTAATTTCGTCAAACCCATGCTAAATATGTCAAACCTCACATAAATTTTCAAACCACATAAATTTTCGTTCGGTTTCATCAAACCCATCCTAATTTCTTCAAACCCATGCTAAATTGCTCAAACCTCAGATAAATTTTCAAACCACATAAATTTTCGTTCGGTTTCATCAAACCCATCCTAATTTCGTCAAACCCATGCTAAATATGTCAAACCTCACATAAATTTTCAAACCACATAAATTTTCGTTCGGTTTCATCAAACCCATCCTAATTTCTTCAAACCCATGCTAATTTGCTCAAACCTCAGATAAATTTTCAAACCTCATAAATTTTCGTTCGGATTCATCAAACCCATCCTAATTTCGTCAAACCCATGCTAATTTTGTCAAACCTCACATAAATTTTCAAACCTCACATAAATTTTCGTTCGGTTTCATCAAACCCATCCTAATTTCTTCAAACCCATGCTAAATTGCTCAAACCTCACATAAATTTTCAAACCACATAAATTTTCGTTCGGTTTCATCAAACCCATCCTAATTTCTTCAAACCCATGCTAAATTGCTCAAACCTCACATAAATTTTCGTTCGGATTCATCAAACCCATCCTAATTTCGTCAAACCCATGCTAAATATGTCAAACCTCACATAAATTTTCAAACCACATAAATTTTCGTTCGGTTTCATCAATCCCATCCTAATTTCTTCAAACCCATGCTAATTTGCTCAAACCTCAGATAAATTTTCAAACCTCATAAATTTTCGTTCGGATTCATCAAACCCATCCTAATTTCGTCAAACCCATGCTAAATATGTCAAACCTCACATAAATTTTCAAACCACATAAATTTTCGTTCGGTTTCATCAAACCCATCCTAATTTCTTCAAACCCATGCTAAATTGCTCAAACCTCACATAAATTTTCAAACCACATAAATTTTCGTTCGGTTTCATCAAACCCATCCTAATTTCTTCAAACCCATGCTAAATTGCTCAAACCTCAGATAAATTTTCAAACCACATAAATTTTCGTTCGGTTTCATCAAACCCATCCTAATTTCGTCAAACCCATGCTAAATATGTCAAACCTCACATAAATTTTCAAACCACATAAATTTTCGTTCGGTTTCATCAAACCCATCCTAACTTCTTCAAACCCATGCTAAATTGCTCAAACCTCACATAAATTTTCAAACCACATAAATTTTCGTTCGGTTTCATCAAACCCATCCTAATTTCTTCAAACCCATGCTAAATTGCTCAAACCTCAGATAAATTTTCAAACCACATAAATTTTCGTTCGGTTTCATCAAACCCATCCTAATTTCGTCAAACCCATGCTAAATATGTCAAACCTCACATAAATTTTCAAACCACATAAATTTTCGTTCGGTTTCATCAAACCCATCCTAATTTCGTCAAACCCATGCTAAATATGTCAAACCTCACATAAATTTTCAAACCACATAAATTTTCGTTCGGTTTCATCAAACCCATCCTAATTTCTTCAAACCCATGCTAATTTGCTCAAACCTCAGATAAATTTTCAAACCTCATAAATTTTCGTTCGGATTCATCAAACCCATCCTAATTTCGTCAACCCCATGCTAATTTTGTCAAACCTCACATAAATTTTCAAACCTCACATAAATTTTCGTTCGGTTTCATCAAACCCATCCTAATTTCTTCAAACCCATGCTAAATTGCTCAAACCTCACATAAATTTTCGTTCGGATTCATCAAACCCATCCTAATTTCGTCAAACCCATGCTAAATATGTCAAACCTCACATAAATTTTCAAACCACATAAATTTTCGTTCGGTTTCATCAAACCCATCCTAATTTCTTCAAACCCATGCTAATTTGCTCAAACCTCAGATAAATTTTCAAACCTCATAAATTTTCGTTCGGATTCATCAAACCCATCCTAATTTCGTCAAACCCATGCTAATTTTGTCAAACCTCACATAAATTTTCAAACCTCACATAAATTTTCGTTCGGTTTCATCAAACCCATCCTAATTTCTTCAAACCCATGCTAAATTGCTCAAACCTCACATAAATTTTCGTTCGGATTCATCAAACCCATCCTAATTTCGTCAAACCCATGCTAATTTTGTCAAACCTCACATAAATTTTCAAACCTCACATAAATTTTCGTTCGGTTTCATCAAACCCATCCTAATTTCTTCAAACCCATGCTAAATTGCTCAAACCTCACATAAATTTTCGTTCGGATTCATCAAACCCATCCTAATTTCGTCAAACCCATGCTAAATATGTCAAACCTCACATAAATTTTCAAACCACATAAATCTTCGTTCGGTTTCATCAATCCCATCCTAATTTCTTCAAACCCATGCTAAATTGCTCAAACCTCACATAAATTTTCGTTCGGATTCATTAAACCCATCCTAATTTCGTCAAACCCATGCTAAATATGTCAAACCTCACATAAATTTTCAAACCACATAAATTTTCGTTCGGTTTCATCAAACCCATCCTAATTTCTTCAAACCCATGCTAAATTGCTCAAACCTCACATAAATTTTCAAACCACATAAATTTTCGTTCGGTTTCATCAAACCCATCCTAATTTCTTCAAACCCATGCTAAATTGCTCAAACCTCACATAAATTTTCGTTCGGTTTCATCAAACCCATCCTAATTTCGTCAAACCCATGCTAAATATGTCAAACCTCACATAAATTTTCAAACCACATAAATTTTCGTTCGGTTTCATCAAACCCATCCTAATTTCTTCAAACCCATGCTAATTTGCTCAAACCTCAGATAAATTTTCAAACCTCAAAAATTTTCGTTCGGATTCATCAAACCCATCCTAATTTCGTCAAACCCATGCTAATTTTGTCAAACCTCACATAAATTTTCAAACCTCACATAAATTTTCGTTCGGTTTCATCAAACCCATCCTAATTTCTTCAAACCCATGCTAAATTGCTCAAACCTCACATAAATTTTCGTTCGGATTCATCAAACCCATCCTAATTTCGTCAAACCCATGCTAAATATGTCAAACCTCACATAAATTTTCAAACCACATAAATTTTCGTTCGGTTTCATCAAACCCATCCTAATTTCTTCAAACCCATGCTAAATTGCTCAAACCTCAGATAAATTTTCAAACCTCACATAAATTTTCGTTCGGTTTCATCAAACCCATCCTAATTTCTTCAAACCCATGCTAAATTGCTCAAACCTCACATAAATTTTCGTTCGGATTCATCAAACCCATCCTAATTTCGTCAAACCCATGCTAAATATGTCAAACCTCACATAAATTTTCAAACCACATAAATTTTCGTTCGGTTTCATCAAACCCATCCTAATTTCTTCAAACCCATGCTAAATTGCTCAAACCTCACATAAATTTTCAAACCACATAAATTTTCGTTCGGTTTCATCAAACCCATCCTAATTTCTTCAAACCCATGCTAAATTGCTCAAACCTCAGATAAATTTTCAAACCACATAAATTTTCGTTCGGTTTCATCAAACCCATCCTAATTTCGTCAAACCCATGCTAAATATGTCAAACCTCACATAAATTTTCAAACCACATAAATTTTCGTTCGGTTTCATCAAACCCATCCTAATTTCTTCAAACCCATGCTAATTTGCTCAAACCTCAGATAAATTTTCAAACCACATAAATTTTCGTTCGGTTTCATCAAACCCATCCTAATTTCGTCAAACCCATGCTAAATATGTCAAACCTCACATAAATTTTCAAACCACATAAATTTTCGTTCGGTTTCATCAAACCCATCCTAATTTCTTCAAACCCATGCTAAATTGCTCAAACCTCACATAAATTTTCAAACCACATAAATTTTCGTTCGGTTTCATCAAACCCATCCTAATTTCTTCAAACCCATGCTAAATTGCTCAAACCTCAGATAAATTTTCAAACCACATAAATTTTCGTTCGGTTTCATCAAACCCATCCTAATTTCGTCAAACCCATGCTAAATATGTCAAACCTCACATAAATTTTCAAACCACATAAATTTTCGTTCGGTTTCATCAAACCCATCCTAATTTCTTCAAACCCATGCTAAATTGCTCAAACCTCACATAAATTTTCAAACCACATATATTTTCGTTCGGTTTCATCAAACCCATCCTAATTTCTTCAAACCCATGCTAAATTGCTCAAACCTCAGATAAATTTTCAAACCACATAAATTTTCGTTCGGTTTCATCAAACCCATCCTAATTTCTTCAAACCCATGCTAAATTGCTCAAACCTCACATAAATTTTCAAACCACATAAATTTTCGTTCGGTTTCATCAAACCCATCCTAATTTCGTCAAACCCATGCTAAATATGTCAAACCTCACATAAATTTTCAAACCTCACATAAATTTTCGTTCGGTTTCATCAAACCCATCCTAATTTCTTCAAACCCATGCTAAATTGCTCAAACCTCACATAAATTTTCAAACCACATAAATTTTCGTTCGGTTTCATCAAACCCATCCTAATTTCGTCAAACCCATGCTAAATATGTCAAACCTCACATAAATTTTCAAACCTCACATAAATTTTCGTTCGGTTTCATCAAACCCATCCTAATTTCTTCAAACCCATGCTAAATTGCTCAAACCTCACATAAATTTTCAAACCACATAAATTTTCGTTCGGTTTCATCAAACCCATCCTAATTTCTTCAAACCCATGCTAAATTGCTCAAACCTCAGATAAATTTTCAAACCACATAAATTTTCGTTCGGTTTCATCAAACCCATCCTAATTTCTTCAAACCCATGCTAAATTGCTCAAACCTCAGATAAATTTTCAAACCACATAAATTTTCGTTCGGTTTCATCAAACCCATCCTAATTTCTTCAAACCCATGCTAAATTGCTCAAACCTCAGATAAATTTTCAAACCACATAAATTTTCGTTCGGTTTCATCAAACCCATCCTAATTTCTTCAAACCCATGCTAAATTGCTCAAACCTCACATAAATTTTCAAACCACATAAATTTTCGTTCGGTTTCATCAAACCCATCCTAATTTCTTCAAACCCATGCTAAATTGCTCAAACCTCAGATAAATTTTCAAACCACATAAATTTTCGTTCGGTTTCATCAAACCCATCCTAATTTCGTCAAACCCATGCTAAATATGTCAAACCTCACATAAATTTTCAATCCACATAAATTTTCGTTCGGTTTCATCAAACCCATCCTAATTTCTTCAAACCCATGCTAAATTGCTCAAACCTCAGATAAATTTTCAAACCACATAAATTTTCGTTCGGTTTCATCAAACCCATCCTAATTTCTTCAAACCCATGCTAAATTGCTCAAACCTCACATAAATTTTCAAACCACATAAATTTTCGTTCGGTTTCATCAAACCCATCCTAATTTCTTCAAACCCATGCTAAATTGCTCATACCTCAGATAAATTTTCAAACCACATAAATTTTCGTTCAGTTTCATCAAACCCATCCTAATTTCGTCAAACCCATGCTAAATATGTCAAACCTCACATAAATTTTCAAACCACATAAATTTTCGTTCGGTTTCATCAAACCCATCCTAATTTCTTCAAACCCATGCTAAATTGCTCAAACCTCACATAAATTTTCAAACCACATAAATTTTCGTTCGGTTTCATCAAACCCATCCTAATTTCTTCAAACCCATGCTAAATTGCTCAAACCTCAGATAAATTTTCAAACCACATAAATTTTCGTTCGGTTTCATCAAACCCATCCTAATTTCGTCAAACCCATGCTAAATATGTCAAACCTCACATAAATTTTCAAACCACATAAATTTTCGTTCGGTTTCATCAAACCCATCCTAATTTCTTCAAACCCATGCTAAATTGCTCAAACCTCACATAAATTTTCAAACCACATAAATTTTCGTTCGGTTTCATCAAACCCATCCTAATTTCGTCAAACCCATGCTAAATATGTCAAACCTCACATAAATTTTCAAACCTCACATAAATTTTCGTTCGGTTTCATCAAACCCATCCTAATTTCTTCAAACCCATGCTAAATTGCTCAAACCTCAGATAAATTTTCAAACCACATAAATTTTCGTTCGGTTTCATCAAACCCATCCTAATTTCTTCAAACCCATGCTAAATTGCTCAAACCTCAGATAAATTTTCAAACCACATAAATTTTCGTTCGGTTTCATCAAACCCATCCTAATTTCTTCAAACCCATGCTAAATTGCTCAAACCTCAGATAAATTTTCAAACCACATAAATTTTCGTTCGGTTTCATCAAACCCATCCTAATTTCGTCAAACCCATGCTAAATATGTCAAACCTCACATAAATTTTCAAACCACATAAATTTTCGTTCGGTTTCATCAAACCCATCCTAATTTCTTCAAACCCATGCTAAATTGCTCAAACCTCACATAAATTTTCAAACCACATAAATTTTCGTTCGGTTTCATCAAACCCATCCTAATTCCGTCAAACCCATGCTAAATATGTCAAACCTCACATAAATTTTCAAACCTCACATAAATTTTCGTTCGGTTTCATCAAACCCATCCTAATTTCTTCAAACCCATGCTAAATTGCTCAAACCTCACATAAATTTTCAAACCACATAAATTTTCGTTCGGTTTCATCAAACCCATCCTAATTTCTTCAAACCCATGCTAAATTGCTCAAACCTCAGATAAATTTTCAAACCACATAAATTTTCGTTCGGTTTCATCAAACCCATCCTAATTTCTTCAAACCCATGCTAAATTGCTCAAACCTCAGATAAATTTTCAAACCACATAAATTTTCGTTCGGTTTCATCAAACCCATCCTAATTTCTTCAAACCCATGCTAAATTGCTCAAACCTCAGATAAATTTTCAAACCACATAAATTTTCGTTCGGTTTCATCAAACCCATCCTAATTTCTTCAAACCCATGCTAAATTGCTCAAACCTCACATAAATTTTCAAACCACATAAATTTTCGTTCGGTTTCATCAAACCCATCCTAATTTCTTCAAACCCATGCTAAATTGCTCAAACCTCACATAAATTTTCAAACCACATAAATTTTCGTTCGGTTTCATCAAACCCATCCTAATTTCGTCAAACCCATGCTAAATATGTCAAACCTCACATAAATTTTCAAACCTCACATAAATTTTCGTTCGGTTTCATCAAACCCATCCTAATTTCTTCAAACCCATGCTAAATTGCTCAAACCTCACATAAATTTTCAAACCACATAAATTTTCGTTCGGTTTCATCAAACCCATCCTAATTTCTTCAAACCCATGCTAAATTGCTCAAACCTCAGATAAATTTTCAAACCACATAAATTTTCGTTCGGTTTCATCAAACCCATCCTAATTTCTTCAAACCCATGCTAAATTGCTCAAACCTCACATAAATTTTCAAACCACATAAATTTTCGTTCGGTTTCATCAAACCCATCCTAATTTCTTCAAACCCATGCTAAATTGCTCAAACCTCAGATAAATTTTCAAACCACATAAATTTTCGTTCGGTTTCATCAAACCCATCCTAATTTCGTCAAACCCATGCTAAATATGTCAAACCTCACATAAATTTTCAAACCACATAAATTTTCGTTCGGTTTCATCAAACCCATCCTAATTTCTTCAAACCCATGCTAAATTGCTCAAACCTCACATAAATTTTCAAACCACATAAATTTTCGTTCGGTTTCATCAAACCCATCCTAATTTCGTCAAACCCATGCTAAATATGTCAAACCTCACATAAATTTTCAAACCTCACATAAATTTTCGTTCGGTTTCATCAAACCCATCCTAATTTCTTCAAACCCATGCTAAATTGCTCAAACCTCACATAAATTTTCAAACCACATAAATTTTCGTTCGGTTTCATCAAACCCATCCTAATTTCTTCAAACCCATGCTAAATTGCTCAAACCTCAGATAAATTTTCAAACCACATAAATTTTCGTTCGGTTTCATCAAACCCATCCTAATTTCTTCAAACCCATGCTAAATATGTCAAACCTCACATAAATTTTCAAACCACATAAATTTTCGTTCGGTTTCATCAAACCCATCCTAATTTCGTCAAACCCATGCTAAATATGTCAAACCTCACATAAATTTTCAAACCTCACATAAATTTTCGTTCGGTTTCATCAAACCCATCCTAATTTCTTCAAACCCATGCTAAATTGCTCAAACCTCACATAAATTTTCAAACCACATAAATTTTCGTTCGGTTTCATCAAACCCATCCTAATTTCTTCAAACCCATGCTAAATTGCTCAAACCTCAGATACATTTTCAAACCACATAAATTTTCGTTCGGTTTCATCAAACCCATCCTAATTTCTTCAAACCCATGCTAAATTGCTCAAACCTCACATAAATTTTCAAACCACATAAATTTTCGTTCGGTTTCATCAAACCCATCCTAATTTCTTCAAACCCATGCTAAATTGCTCAAACCTCACATAAATTTTCAAACCACATAAATTTTCGTTCGGTTTCATCAAACCCATCCTAATTTCGTCAAACCCATGCTAAATATGTCAAACCTCACATAAATTTTCAAACCTCACATAAATTTTCGTTCGGTTTCATCAAACCCATCCTAATTTCTTCAAACCCATGCTAAATTGCTCAAACCTCACATAAATTTTCAAACCACAAATTTTCGTTCGGTTTCATCAAACCCATCCTAATTTCTTCAAACCCATGCTAAATTGCTCAAACCTCAGATAAATTTTCAAACCACATAAATTTTCGTTCGGTTTCATCAAACCCATCCTAATTTCTTCAAACCCATGCTAAATTGCTCAAACCTCACATAAATTTTCAAACCACATAAATTTTCGTTCGGTTTCATCAAACCCATCCTAATTTCTTCAAACCCATGCTAAATTGCTCAAACCTCACATAAATTTTCAACCCTCACATAAATTTTCGTTCGGTTTCATCAAACCCATCCTAATTTCTTCAAACCCATGCTAAATTGCTCAAACCTCAGATAAATTTTCAAACCACATAAATTTTCGTTCGGTTTCATCAAACCCATCCTAATTTCTTCAAACCCATGCTAAATTGCTCAAACCTCAGATAAATTTTCAAACCACATAAATTTTCGTTCGGTTTCATCAAACCCATCCTAATTTCGTCAAACCCATGCTAAATATGTCAAACCTCACATAAATTTTCAAACCACATAAATTTTCGTTCGGTTTCATCAAACCCATCCTAATTTCTTCAAACCCATGCTAAATTGCTCAAACCTCACATAAATTTTCAAACCACATAAATTTTCGTTCGGTTTCATCAAACCCATCCTAATTTCTTCAAACCCATGCTAAATTGCTCAAACCTCAGATAAATTTTCAAACCACATAAATTTTCGTTCGGTTTCATCAAACCCATCCTAATTTCTTCAAACCCATGCTAAATTGCTCAAACCTCAGATACATTTTCAAACCACATAAATTTTCGTTCGGTTTCATCAAACCCATCCTAATTTCTTCAAACCCATGCTAAATTGCTCAAACCTCAGATAAATTTTCAAACCACATAAATTTTCGTTCGGTTTCATCAAACCCATCCTAATTTCTTCAAACCCATGCTAAATTGCTCAAACCTCACATAAATTTTCAAACCACATAAATTTTCGTTCGGTTTCATCAAACCCATCCTAATTTCTTCAAACCCATGCTAAATTGCTCAAACCTCACATAAATTTTCAAACCACATAAATTTTCGTTCGGTTTCATCAAACCCATCCTAATTTCGTCAAACCCATGCTAAATATGTCAAACCTCACATAAATTTTCAAACCTCACATAAATTTTCGTTCGGTTTCATCAAACCCATCCTAATTTCTTCAAACCCATGCTAAATTGCTCAAACCTCACATAAATTTTCAAACCACATAAATTTTCGTTCGGTTTCATCAAACCCATCCTAATTTCTTCAAACCCATGCTAAATTGCTCAAACCTCAGATAAATTTTCAAACCACATAAATTTTCGTTCGGTTTCATCAAACCCATCCTAATTTCTTCAAACCCATGCTAAATTGCTCAAACCTCAGATAAATTTTCAAACCACATAAATTTTCGTTCGGTTTCATCAAACCCATCCTAATTTCTTCAAACCCATGCTAAATTGCTCAAACCTCAGATAAATTTTCAAACCACATAAATTTTCGTTCGGTTTCATCAAACCCATCCTAATTTCTTCAAACCCATGCTAAATTGCTCAAACCTCACATAAATTTTCAAACCACATAAATTTTCGTTCGGTTTCATCAAACCCATCCTAATTTCTTCAAACCCATGCTAAATTGCTCAAACCTCACATAAATTTTCAAACCACATAAATTTTCGTTCGGTTTCATCAAACCCATCCTAATTTCGTCAAACCCATGCTAAATATGTCAAACCTCACATAAATTTTCAAACCTCACATAAATTTTCGTTCGGTTTCATCAAACCCATCCTAATTTCTTCAAACCCATGCTAAATTGCTCAAACCTCACATAAATTTTCAAACCACATAAATTTTCGTTCGGTTTCATCAAACCCATCCTAATTTCTTCAAACCCATGCTAAATTGCTCAAACCTCAGATAAATTTTCAAACCACATAAATTTTCGTTCGGTTTCATCAAACCCATCCTAATTTCTTCAAACCCATGCTAAATTGCTCAAACCTCACATAAATTTTCAAACCACATAAATTTTCGTTCGGTTTCATCAAACCCATCCTAATTTCTTCAAACCCATGCTAAATTGCTCAAACCTCAGATAAATTTTCAAACCACATAAATTTTCGTTCGGTTTCATCAAACCCATCCTAATTTCGTCAAACCCATGCTAAATATGTCAAACCTCACATAAATTTTCAAACCACATAAATTTTCGTTCGGTTTCATCAAACCCATCCTAATTTCTTCAAACCCATGCTAAATTGCTCAAACCTCACATAAATTTTCAAACCACATAAATTTTCGTTCGGTTTCATCAAACCCATCCTAATTTCTTCAAACCCATGCTAAATTGCTCAAACCTCAGATAAATTTTCAAACCACATAAATTTTCGTTCGGTTTCATCAAACCCATCCTAATTTCTTCAAACCCATGCTAAATTGCTCAAACCTCACATAAATTTTCAAACCACATAAATTTTCGTTCGGTTTCATCAAACCCATCCTAATTTCTTCAAACCCATGCTAAATTGCTCAAACCTCAGATAAATTTTCAAACCACATAAATTTTCGTTCAGTTTCATCAAACCTATCCTAATTTCGTCAAACCCATGCTAAATACGTCAAACCTCACATAAATTTTCAAACCACATAAATTTTCGTTCGGTTTCATCAAACCCATCCTAATTTCTTCAAACCCATGCTAAATTGCTCAAACCTCACATAAATTTTCAAACCACATAAATTTTCGTTCGGTTTCATCAAACCCATCCTAATTTCGTCAAACCCATGCTAAATATGTCAAACCTCACATAAATTTTCAAACCTCACATAAATTTTCGTTCGGTTTCATCAAACCCATCCTAATTTCTTCGAACCCATGCTAAATTGCTCAAACCTCACATAAATTTTCAAACCACATAAATTTTCGTTCGGTTTCATCAAACCCATCCTAATTTCTTCAAACCCATGCTAAATTGCTCAAACCTCACATAAATTTTCAAACCACATAAATTTTCGTTCGGTTTCATCAAACCCATCCTAATTTCGTCAAACCCATGCTAAATATGTCAAACCTCACATAAATTTTCAAACCTCACATAAATTTTCGTTCGGTTTCATCAAACCCATCCTAATTTCTTCAAACCCATGCTAAATTGCTCAAACCTCACATAAATTTTCAAACCACATAAATTTTCGTTCGGTTTCATCAAACCCATCCTAATTTCTTCAAACCCATGCTAAATTGCTCAAACCTCAGATAAATTTTCAAACCACATAAATTTTCGTTCGGTTTCATCAAACCCATCCTAATTTCTTCAAACCCATGCTAAATTGCTCAAACCTCACATAAATTTTCAAACCACATAAATTTTCGTTCGGTTTCATCAAACCCATCCTAATTTCTTCAAACCCATGCTAAATTGCTCAAACCTCACATAAATTTTCAAACCACATAAATTTTCGTTCGGTTTCATCAAACCCATCCTAATTTCGTCAAACCCATGCTAAATATGTCAAACCTCACATAAATTTTCAAACCTCACATAAATTTTCGTTCGGTTTCATCAAACCCATCCTAATTTCTTCAAACCCATGCTAAATTGCTCAAACCTCACATAAATTTTCAAACCACATAAATTTTCGTTCGGTTTCATCAAACCCATCCTAATTTCTTCAAACCCATGCTAAATTGCTCAAACCTCAGATAAATTTTCAAACCACATAAATTTTCGTTCGGTTTCATCAAACCCATCCTAATTTCTTCAAACCCATGCTAAATTGCTCAAACCTCACATAAATTTTCAAACCACATAAATTTTCGTTCGGTTTCATCAAACCCATCCTAATTTCTTCAAACCCATGCTAAATTGCTCAAACCTCAGATAAATTTTCAAACCACATAAATTTTCGTTCGGTTTCATCAAACCCATCCTAATTTCGTCAAACCCATGCTAAATATGTCAAACCTCACATAAATTTTCAATCCACATAAATTTTCGTTCGGTTTCATCAAACCCATCCTAATTTCTTCAAACCCATGCTAAATTGCTCAAACCTCACATAAATTTTCAAACCACATAAATTTTCGTTCGGTTTCATCAAACCCATCCTAATTTCTTCAAACCCATGCTAAATTGCTCAAACCTCAGATAAATTTTCAAACCACATAAATTTTCGTTCGGTTTCATCAAACCCATCCTAATTTCTTCAAACCCATGCTAAATTGCTCAAACCTCACATAAATTTTCAAACCACATAAATTTTCGTTCGGTTTCATCAAACCCATCCTAATTTCTTCAAACCCATGCTAAATTGCTCAAACCTCAGATAAATTTTCAAACCACATAAATTTTCGTTCAGTTTCATCAAACCCATCCTAATTTCGTCAAACCCATGCTAAATATGTCAAACCTCACATAAATTTTCAAACCACATAAATTTTCGTTCGGTTTCATCAAACCCATCCTAATTTCTTCAAACCCATGCTAAATTGCTCAAACCTCACATAAATTTTCAAACCACATAAATTTTCGTTCGGTTTCATCAAACCCATCCTAATTTCGTCAAACCCATGCTAAATATGTCAAACCTCACATAAATTTTCAAACCTCACATAAATTTTCGTTCGGTTTCATCAAACCCATCCTAATTTCTTCAAACCCATGCTAAATTGCTCAAACCTCACATAAATTTCCAAACCACATAAATTTTCGTTCGGTTTCATCAAACCCATCCTAATTTCTTCAAACCCATGCTAAATTGCTCAAACCTCAGATAAATTTTCAAACCACATAAATTTTCGTTCGGTTTCATCAAACCCATCCTAATTTCTTCAAACCCATGCTAAATTGCTCAAACCTCACATAAATTTTCAAACCACATAAATTTTCGTTCGGTTTCATCAAACCCATCCTAATTTCTTCAAACCCATGCTAAATTGCTCAAACCTCACATAAATTTTCAAACCACATAAATTTTCGTTCGGTTTCATCAAACCCATCCTAATTTCGTCAAACCCATGCTAAATATGTCAAACCTCACATAAATTTTCAAACCTCACATAAATTTTCGTTCGGTTTCATCAAACCCATCCTAATTTCTTCAAACCCATGATAAATTGCTCAAACCTCACATAAATTTTCAAACCACATAAATTTTCGTTCGGTTTCATCAAACCCATCCTAATTTCTTCAAACCCATGCTAAATTGCTCAAACCTCAGATAAATTTTCAAACCACATAAATTTTCGTTCGGTTTCATCAAACCCATCCTAATTTCTTCAAACCCATGCTAAATTGCTCAAACCTCACATAAATTTTCAAACCACATAAATTTTCGTTCGGTTTCATCAAACCCATCCTAATTTCTTCAAACCCATGCTAAATTGCTCAAACCTCAGATAAATTTTCAAACCACATAAATTTTCGTTCGGTTTCATCAAACCCATCCTAATTTCGTCAAACCCATGCTAAATATGTCAAACCTCACATAAATTTTCAAACCACATAAATTTTCGTTCGGTTTCATCAAACCCATCCTAATTTCTTCAAACCCATGCTAAATTGCTCAAACCTCACATAAATTTTCAAACCACATAAATTTTCGTTCGGTTTCATCAAACCCATCCTAATTTCGTCAAACCCATGCTAAATATGTCAAACCTCACATAAATTTTCAAACCACATAAATTTTCGTTCGGTTTCATCAAACCCATCCTAATTTCTTCAAACCCATGCTAAATTGCTCAAACCTCAGATAAATTTTCAAACCACATAAATTTTCGTTCGGTTTCATCAAACCCATCCTAATTTCGTCAAACCCATGCTAAATATGTCAAACCTCACATAAATTTTCAAACCACATAAATTTTCGTTCGGTTTCATCAAACCCATCCTAATTTCTTCAAACCCATGCTAAATTGCTCAAACCTCACATAAATTTTCAAACCACATAAATTTTCGTTCGGTTTCATCAAACCCATCCTAATTTCGTCAAACCCATGCTAAATATGTCAAACCTCACATAAATTTTCAAACCTCACATAAATTTTCGTTCGGTTTCATCAAACCCATCCTAATTTCTTCAAACCCATGCTAAATTGCTCAAACCTCACATAAATTTTCAAACCACATAAATTTTCGTTCGGTTTCATCAAACCCATCCTAATTTCTTCAAACCCATGCTAAATTGCTCAAACCTCAGATAAATTTTCAAACCACATAAATTTTCGTTCGGTTTCATCAAACCCATCCTAATTTCTTCAAACCCATGCTAAATTGCTCAAACCTCACATAAATTTTCAAACCACATAAATTTTCGTTCGGTTTCATCAAACCCATCCTAATTTCTTCAAACCCATGCTAAATTGCTCAAACCTCAGATAAATTTTCAAACCACATAAATTTTCGTTCGGTTTCATCAAACCCATCCTAATTTCGTCAAACCCATGCTAAATATGTCAAACCTCACATAAATTTTCAAACCACATAAATTTTCGTTCGGTTTCATCAAACCCATCCTAATTTCTTCAAACCCATGCTAAATTGCTCAAACCTCACATAAATTTTCAAACCACATATATTTTCGTTCGGTTTCATCAAACCCATCCTAATTTCTTCAAACCCATGCTAAATTGCTCAAACCTCAGATAAATTTTCAAACCACATAAATTTTCGTTCGGTTTCATCAAACCCATCCTAATTTCTTCAAACCCATGCTAAATTGCTCAAACCTCACATAAATTTTCAAACCACATAAATTTTCGTTCGGTTTCATCAAACCCATCCTAATTTCTTCAAACCCATGCTAAATTGCTCAAACCTCAGATAAATTTTCAAACCACATAAATTTTCGTTCAGTTTCATCAAACCCATCCTAATTTCGTCAAACCCATGCTAAATATGTCAAACCTCACATAAATTTTCAAACCACATAAATTTTCGTTCGGTTTCATCAAACCCATCCTAATTTCTTCAAACCCATGCTAAATTGCTCAAACCTCACATAAATTTTCAAACCACATAAATTTTCGTTCGGTTTCATCAAACCCATCCTAATTTCGTCAAACCCATGCTAAATATGTCAAACCTCACATAAATTTTCAAACCTCACATAAATTTTCGTTCGGTTTCATCAAACCCATCCTAATTTCTTCAAACCCATGCTAAATTGCTCAAACCTCAGATAAATTTTCAAACCACATAAATTTTCGTTCGGTTTCATCAAACCCATCCTAATTTCGTCAAACCCATGCTAAATATGTCAAACCTCACATAAATTTTCAAACCACATAAATTTTCGTTCGGTTTCATCAAACCCATCCTAATTTCTTCAAACCCATGCTAAATTGCTCAAACCTCACATAAATTTTCAAACCACATAAATTTTCGTTCGGTTTCATCAAACCCATCCTAATTTCGTCAAACCCATGCTAAATATGTCAAACCTCACATAAATTTTCAAACCTCACATAAATTTTCGTTCGGTTTCATCAAACCCATCCTAATTTCTTCAAACCCATGCTAAATTGCTCAAACCTCAGATAAATTTTCAAACCACATAAATTTTCGTTCGGTTTCATCAAACCCATCCTAATTTCTTCAAACCCATGCTAAATATGTCAAACCTCACATAAATTTTCAAACCACATAAATTTTCGTTCGGTTTCATCAAACCCATCCTAATTTCGTCAAACCCATGCTAAATATGTCAAACCTCACATAAATTTTCAAACCTCACATAAATTTTCGTTCGGTTTCATCAAACCCATCCTAATTTCTTCAAACCCATGCTAAATTGCTCAAACCTCACATAAATTTTCAAACCACATAAATTTTCGTTCGGTTTCATCAAACCCATCCTAATTTCTTCAAACCCATGCTAAATTGCTCAAACCTCAGATACATTTTCAAACCACATAAATTTTCGTTCGGTTTCATCAAACCCATCCTAATTTCTTCAAACCCATGCTAAATTGCTCAAACCTCACATAAATTTTCAAACCACATAAATTTTCGTTCGGTTTCATCAAACCCATCCTAATTTCTTCAAACCCATGCTAAATTGCTCAAACCTCACATAAATTTTCAAACCACATATATTTTCGTTCGGTTTCATCAAACCCATCCTAATTTCTTCAAACCCATGCTAAATTGCTCAAACCTCAGATAAATTTTCAAACCACATAAATTTTCGTTCGGTTTCATCAAACCCATCCTAATTTCTTCAAACCCATGCTAAATTGCTCAAACCTCACATAAATTTTCAAACCACATAAATTTTCGTTCGGTTTCATC
Organism: Rutpela maculata; assembly: GCA_936432065.2. Classification (NCBI taxonomy): domain Eukaryota; kingdom Metazoa; phylum Arthropoda; class Insecta; order Coleoptera; family Cerambycidae; genus Rutpela; species Rutpela maculata. Next base: position 233,237 of record CAKZFB020000033.1, read on the forward strand.
AAACCCATCCTAATTTCGTCAAACCCATGCTAAATATGTCAAACCTCACATAAATTTTCAAACCTCACATAAATTTTCGTTCGGTTTCATCAAACCCATCCTAATTTCTTCAAACCCATGCTAAATTGCTCAAACCTCACATAAATTTTCAAACCACATAAATTTTCGTTCGGTTTCATCAAACCCATCCTAATTTCGTCAAACCCATGCTAAATATGTCAAACCTCACATAAATTTTCAAACCTCACATAAATTTTCGTTCGGTTTCATCAAACCCATCCTAATTTCTTCAAACCCATGCTAAATTGCTCAAACCTCACATAAATTTTCAAACCACATAAATTTTCGTTCGGTTTCATCAAACCCATCCTAATTTCTTCAAACCCATGCTAAATTGCTCAAACCTCAGATAAATTTTCAAACCACATAAATTTTCGTTCGGTTTCATCAAACCCATCCTAATTTCTTCAAACCCATGCTAAATTGCTCAAACCTCAGATAAATTTTCAAACCACATAAATTTTCGTTCGGTTTCATCAAACCCATCCTAATTTCTTCAAACCCATGCTAAATTGCTCAAACCTCAGATAAATTTTCAAACCACATAAATTTTCGTTCGGTTTCATCAAACCCATCCTAATTTCTTCAAACCCATGCTAAATTGCTCAAACCTCACATAAATTTTCAAACCACATAAATTTTCGTTCGGTTTCATCAAACCCATCCTAATTTCTTCAAACCCATGCTAAATTGCTCAAACCTCAGATAAATTTTCAAACCACATAAATTTTCGTTCGGTTTCATCAAACCCATCCTAATTTCGTCAAACCCATGCTAAATATGTCAAACCTCACATAAATTTTCAATCCACATAAATTTTCGTTCGGTTTCATCAAACCCATCCTAATTTCTTCAAACCCATGCTAAATTGCTCAAACCTCAGATAAATTTTCAAACCACATAAATTTTCGTTCGGTTTCATCAAACCCATCCTAATTTCTTCAAACCCATGCTAAATTGCTCAAACCTCACATAAATTTTCAAACCACATAAATTTTCGTTCGGTTTCATCAAACCCATCCTAATTTCTTCAAACCCATGCTAAATTGCTCAAACCTCAGATAAATTTTCAAACCACATAAATTTTCGTTCAGTTTCATCAAACCCATCCTAATTTCGTCAAACCCATGCTAAATATGTCAAACCTCACATAAATTTTCAAACCACATAAATTTTCGTTCGGTTTCATCAAACCCATCCTAATTTCTTCAAACCCATGCTAAATTGCTCAAACCTCACATAAATTTTCAAACCACATAAATTTTCGTTCGGTTTCATCAAACCCATCCTAATTTCTTCAAACCCATGCTAAATTGCTCAAACCTCAGATAAATTTTCAAACCACATAAATTTTCGTTCGGTTTCATCAAACCCATCCTAATTTCCTCAAACCCATGCTAAATATGTCAAACCTCACATAAATTTTCAAACCACATAAATTTTCGTTCGGTTTCATCAAACCCATCCTAATTTCTTCAAACCCATGCTAAATTGCTCAAACCTCACATAAATTTTCAAACCACATAAATTTTCGTTCGGTTTCATCAAACCCATCCTAATTTCGTCAAACCCATGCTAAATATGTCAAACCTCACATAAATTTTCAAACCTCACATAAATTTTCGTTCGGTTTCATCAAACCCATCCTAATTTCTTCAAACCCATGCTAAATTGCTCAAACCTCAGATAAATTTTCAAACCACATAAATTTTCGTTCGGTTTCATCAAACCCATCCTAATTTCTTCAAACCCATGCTAAATTGCTCAAACCTCAGATAAATTTTCAAACCACATAAATTTTCGTTCGGTTTCATCAAACCCATCCTAATTTCTTCAAACCCATGCTAAATTGCTCAAACCTCAGATAAATTTTCAAACCACATAAATTTTCGTTCGGTTTCATCAAACCCATCCTAATTTCGTCAAACCCATGCTAAATATGTCAAACCTCACATAAATTTTCAAACCACATAAATTTTCGTTCGGTTTCATCAAACCCATCCTAATTTCTTCAAACCCATGCTAAATTGCTCAAACCTCACATAAATTTTCAAACCACATAAATTTTCGTTCGGTTTCATCAAACCCATCCTAATTTCGTCAAACCCATGCTAAATATGTCAAACCTCACATAAATTTTCAAACCTCACATAAATTTTCGTTCGGTTTCATCAAACCCATCCTAATTTCTTCAAACCCATGCTAAATTGCTCAAACCTCACATAAATTTTCAAACCACATAAATTTTCGTTCGGTTTCATCAAACCCATCCTAATTTCTTCAAACCCATGCTAAATTGCTCAAACCTCAGATAAATTTTCAAACCACATAAATTTTCGTTCGGTTTCATCAAACCCATCCTAATTTCTTCAAACCCATGCTAAATTGCTCAAACCTCAGATAAATTTTCAAACCACATAAATTTTCGTTCGGTTTCATCAAACCCATCCTAATTTCTTCAAACCCATGCTAAATTGCTCAAACCTCAGATAAATTTTCAAACCACATAAATTTTCGTTCGGTTTCATCAAACCCATCCTAATTTCTTCAAACCCATGCTAAATTGCTCAAACCTCACATAAATTTTCAAACCACATAAATTTTCGTTCGGTTTCATCAAACCCATCCTAATTTCTTCAAACCCATGCTAAATTGCTCAAACCTCACATAAATTTTCAAACCACATAAATTTTCGTTCGGTTTCATCAAACCCATCCTAATTTCGTCAAACCCATGCTAAATATGTCAAACCTCACATAAATTTTCAAACCTCACATAAATTTTCGTTCGGTTTCATCAAACCCATCCTAATTTCTTCAAACCCATGCTAAATTGCTCAAACCTCACATAAATTTTCAAACCACATAAATTTTCGTTCGGTTTCATCAAACCCATCCTAATTTCTTCAAACCCATGCTAAATTGCTCAAACCTCAGATAAATTTTCAAACCACATAAATTTTCGTTCGGTTTCATCAAACCCATCCTAATTTCTTCAAACCCATGCTAAATTGCTCAAACCTCACATAAATTTTCAAACCACATAAATTTTCGTTCGGTTTCATCAAACCCATCCTAATTTCTTCAAACCCATGCTAAATTGCTCAAACCTCAGATAAATTTTCAAACCACATAAATTTTCGTTCGGTTTCATCAAACCCATCCTAATTTCGTCAAACCCATGCTAAATATGTCAAACCTCACATAAATTTTCAAACCACATAAATTTTCGTTCGGTTTCATCAAACCCATCCTAATTTCTTCAAACCCATGCTAAATTGCTCAAACCTCACATAAATTTTCAAACCACATAAATTTTCGTTCGGTTTCATCAAACCCATCCTAATTTCGTCAAACCCATGCTAAATATGTCAAACCTCACATAAATTTTCAAACCTCACATAAATTTTCGTTCGGTTTCATCAAACCCATCCTAATTTCTTCAAACCCATGCTAAATTGCTCAAACCTCACATAAATTTTCAAACCACATAAATTTTCGTTCGGTTTCATCAAACCCATCCTAATTTCTTCAAACCCATGCTAAATTGCTCAAACCTCAGATAAATTTTCAAACCACATAAATTTTCGTTCGGTTTCATCAAACCCATCCTAATTTCTTCAAACCCATGCTAAATATGTCAAACCTCACATAAATTTTCAAACCACATAAATTTTCGTTCGGTTTCATCAAACCCATCCTAATTTCGTCAAACCCATGCTAAATATGTCAAACCTCACATAAATTTTCAAACCTCACATAAATTTTCGTTCGGTTTCATCAAACCCATCCTAATTTCTTCAAACCCATGCTAAATTGCTCAAACCTCACATAAATTTTCAAACCACATAAATTTTCGTTCGGTTTCATCAAACCCATCCTAATTTCTTCAAACCCATGCTAAATTGCTCAAACCTCAGATACATTTTCAAACCACATAAATTTTCGTTCGGTTTCATCAAACCCATCCTAATTTCTTCAAACCCATGCTAAATTGCTCAAACCTCACATAAATTTTCAAACCACATAAATTTTCGTTCGGTTTCATCAAACCCATCCTAATTTCTTCAAACCCATGCTAAATTGCTCAAACCTCACATAAATTTTCAAACCACATAAATTTTCGTTCGGTTTCATCAAACCCATCCTAATTTCGTCAAACCCATGCTAAATATGTCAAACCTCACATAAATTTTCAAACCTCACATAAATTTTCGTTCGGTTTCATCAAACCCATCCTAATTTCTTCAAACCCATGCTAAATTGCTCAAACCTCACATAAATTTTCAAACCACATAAATTTTCGTTCGGTTTCATCAAACCCATCCTAATTTCTTCAAACCCATGCTAAATTGCTCAAACCTCAGATAAATTTTCAAACCACATAAATTTTCGTTCGGTTTCATCAAACCCATCCTAATTTCTTCAAACCCATGCTAAATTGCTCAAACCTCACATAAATTTTCAAACCACATAAATTTTCGTTCGGTTTCATCAAACCCATCCTAATTTCTTCAAACCCATGCTAAATTGCTCAAACCTCACATAAATTTTCAACCCTCACATAAATTTTCGTTCGGTTTCATCAAACCCATCCTAATTTCTTCAAACCCATGCTAAATTGCTCAAACCTCAGATAAATTTTCAAACCACATAAATTTTCGTTCGGTTTCATCAAACCCATCCTAATTTCTTCAAACCCATGCTAAATTGCTCAAACCTCAGATAAATTTTCAAACCACATAAATTTTCGTTCGGTTTCATCAAACCCATCCTAATTTCGTCAAACCCATGCTAAATATGTCAAACCTCACATAAATTTTCAAACCACATAAATTTTCGTTCGGTTTCATCAAACCCATCCTAATTTCTTCAAACCCATGCTAAATTGCTCAAACCTCACATAAATTTTCAAACCACATAAATTTTCGTTCGGTTTCATCAAACCCATCCTAATTTCTTCAAACCCATGCTAAATTGCTCAAACCTCAGATAAATTTTCAAACCACATAAATTTTCGTTCGGTTTCATCAAACCCATCCTAATTTCTTCAAACCCATGCTAAATTGCTCAAACCTCAGATAAATTTTCAAACCACATAAATTTTCGTTCGGTTTCATCAAACCCATCCTAATTTCTTCAAACCCATGCTAAATTGCTCAAACCTCAGATAAATTTTCAAACCACATAAATTTTCGTTCGGTTTCATCAAACCCATCCTAATTTCTTCAAACCCATGCTAAATTGCTCAAACCTCACATAAATTTTCAAACCACATAAATTTTCGTTCGGTTTCATCAAACCCATCCTAATTTCTTCAAACCCATGCTAATTTGCTCAAACCTCAGATAAATTTTCAAACCTCATAAATTTTCGTTCGGATTCATCAAACCCATCCTAATTTCGTCAAACCCATGCTAATTTTGTCAAACCTCACATAAATTTTCAAACCTCACATAAATTTTCGTTCGGTTTCATCAAACCCATCCTAATTTCTTCAAACCCATGCTAAATTGCTCAAACCTCACATAAATTTTCGTTCGGATTCATCAAACCCATCCTAATTTCGTCAAACCCATGCTAATTTTGTCAAACCTCACATAAATTTTCAAACCTCACATAAATTTTCGTTCGGTTTCATCAAACCCATCCTAATTTCTTCAAACCCATACTAAATTGCTCAAACCTCACATAAATTTTCGTTCGGATTCATCAAACCCATCCTAATTTCGTCAAACCCATGCTAAATATGTCAAACCTCACATAAATTTTCAAACCACATAAATTTTCGTTCGGTTTCATCAAACCCATCCTAATTTCTTCAAACCCATGCTAAATTGCTCAAACCTCAGATAAATTTTCAAACCACATAAATTTTCGTTCGGTTTCATCTAACCCATCCTAATTTCGACAAACCCATGCTAAATATGTCAAACCTCACATAAATTTTCAAACCACATAAATTTTCGTTCGGTTTCATCAAACCCATCCTAATTTCTTCAAACCCATGCTAATTTGCTCAAACCTCAGATAAATTTTCAAACCTCATAAATTTTCGTTCGGATTCATCAAAGCCATCCTAATTTCGTCAAACCCATGCTAATTTTGTCAAACCTCACATAAATTTTCAAACCTCACATAAATTTTCGTTCGGTTTCATCAAACCCATCCTAATTTCTTCAAACCCACGCTAAATTGCTCAAACCTCACATAAATTTTCAAACCACATAAATTTTCGTTCGGTTTCATCAAACCCATCCTAATTTCTTCAAACCCATGCTAAATTGCTCAAACCTCAGATAAATTTTCAAACCACATAAATTTTCGTTCGGTTTCATCAAACCCATCCTAATTTCGTCAAACCCATGCTAAATATGTCAAACCTCACATAAATTTTCAAACCACATAAATTTTCGTTCGGTTTCATCAAACCCATCCTAATTTCTTCAAACCCATGCTAAATTGCTCAAACCTCACATAAATTTTCGTTCGGATTCATCAAACCCATCCTAATTTCGTCAAACCCATGCTAAATATGTCAAACCTCACATAAATTTTCAAACCACATAAATTTTCGTTCGGTTTCATCAAACCCATCCTAATTTCTTCAAACCCATGCTAAATTGCTCAAACCTCAGATAAATTTTCAAACCACATAAATTTTCGTTCGGTTTCATCAAACCCATCCTAATTTCTTCAAACCCATGCTAAATTGCTCAAACCTCAGATAAATTTTCAAACCACATAAATTTTCGTTCGGTTTCATCAAACCCATCCTAATTTCGTCAAACCCATGCTAAATATGTCAAACCTCACATAAATTTTCAAACCACATAAATTTTCGTTCGGTTTCATCAAACCCATCCTAATTTCTTCAAACCCATGCTAATTTGCTCAAACCTCAGATAAATTTTCAAACCTCATAAATTTTCGTTCGGATTCATCAAACCCATCCTAATTTCGTCAAACCCATGCTAATTTTGTCAAACCTCAGATAAATTTTCAAACCACATAAATTTTCGTTCGGTTTCATCAAACCCATCCTAATTTCGTCAAACCCATGCTAAATATGTCAAACCTCACATAAATTTTCAAACCACATAAATTTTCGTTCGGTTTCATCAAACCCATCCTAATTTCTTCAAACCCATGCTAAATTGCTCAAACCTCAGATAAATTTTCAAACCACATAAATTTTCGTTCGGTTTCATCAAACCCATCCTAATTTCGTCAAACCCATGCTAAATATGTCAAACCTCACATAAATTTTCAAACCACATAAATTTTCGTTCGGTTTCATCAAACCCATCCTAATTTCTTCAAACCCATGCTAATTTGCTCAAACCTCAGATAAATTTTCAAACCTCATAAATTTTCGTTCGGATTCATCAAACCCATCCTAATTTCGTCAAACCCATGCTAATTTTGTCAAACCTCACATAAATTTTCAAACCTCACATAAATTTTCGTTCGGTTTCATCAAACCCATCCTAATTTCTTCAAACCCATGCTAAATTGCTCAAACCTCACATAAATTTTCAAACCACATAAATTTTCGTTCGGTTTCATCAAACCCATCCTAATTTCTTCAAACCCATGCTAAATTGCTCAAACCTCACATAAATTTTCGTTCGGATTCATCAAACCCATCCTAATTTCGTCAAACCCATGCTAAATATGTCAAACCTCACATAAATTTTCAAACCACATAAATTTTCGTTCGGTTTCATCAATCCCATCCTAATTTCTTCAAACCCATGCTAATTTGCTCAAACCTCAGATAAATTTTCAAACCTCATAAATTTTCGTTCGGATTCATCAAACCCATCCTAATTTCGTCAAACCCATGCTAAATATGTCAAACCTCACATAAATTTTCAAACCACATAAATTTTCGTTCGGTTTCATCAAACCCATCCTAATTTCTTCAAACCCATGCTAAATTGCTCAAACCTCACATAAATTTTCAAACCACATAAATTTTCGTTCGGTTTCATCAAACCCATCCTAATTTCTTCAAACCCATGCTAAATTGCTCAAACCTCAGATAAATTTTCAAACCACATAAATTTTCGTTCGGTTTCATCAAACCCATCCTAATTTCGTCAAACCCATGCTAAATATGTCAAACCTCACATAAATTTTCAAACCACATAAATTTTCGTTCGGTTTCATCAAACCCATCCTAACTTCTTCAAACCCATGCTAAATTGCTCAAACCTCACATAAATTTTCAAACCACATAAATTTTCGTTCGGTTTCATCAAACCCATCCTAATTTCTTCAAACCCATGCTAAATTGCTCAAACCTCAGATAAATTTTCAAACCACATAAATTTTCGTTCGGTTTCATCAAACCCATCCTAATTTCGTCAAACCCATGCTAAATATGTCAAACCTCACATAAATTTTCAAACCACATAAATTTTCGTTCGGTTTCATCAAACCCATCCTAATTTCGTCAAACCCATGCTAAATATGTCAAACCTCACATAAATTTTCAAACCACATAAATTTTCGTTCGGTTTCATCAAACCCATCCTAATTTCTTCAAACCCATGCTAATTTGCTCAAACCTCAGATAAATTTTCAAACCTCATAAATTTTCGTTCGGATTCATCAAACCCATCCTAATTTCGTCAACCCCATGCTAATTTTGTCAAACCTCACATAAATTTTCAAACCTCACATAAATTTTCGTTCGGTTTCATCAAACCCATCCTAATTTCTTCAAACCCATGCTAAATTGCTCAAACCTCACATAAATTTTCGTTCGGATTCATCAAACCCATCCTAATTTCGTCAAACCCATGCTAAATATGTCAAACCTCACATAAATTTTCAAACCACATAAATTTTCGTTCGGTTTCATCAAACCCATCCTAATTTCTTCAAACCCATGCTAATTTGCTCAAACCTCAGATAAATTTTCAAACCTCATAAATTTTCGTTCGGATTCATCAAACCCATCCTAATTTCGTCAAACCCATGCTAATTTTGTCAAACCTCACATAAATTTTCAAACCTCACATAAATTTTCGTTCGGTTTCATCAAACCCATCCTAATTTCTTCAAACCCATGCTAAATTGCTCAAACCTCACATAAATTTTCGTTCGGATTCATCAAACCCATCCTAATTTCGTCAAACCCATGCTAATTTTGTCAAACCTCACATAAATTTTCAAACCTCACATAAATTTTCGTTCGGTTTCATCAAACCCATCCTAATTTCTTCAAACCCATGCTAAATTGCTCAAACCTCACATAAATTTTCGTTCGGATTCATCAAACCCATCCTAATTTCGTCAAACCCATGCTAAATATGTCAAACCTCACATAAATTTTCAAACCACATAAATCTTCGTTCGGTTTCATCAATCCCATCCTAATTTCTTCAAACCCATGCTAAATTGCTCAAACCTCACATAAATTTTCGTTCGGATTCATTAAACCCATCCTAATTTCGTCAAACCCATGCTAAATATGTCAAACCTCACATAAATTTTCAAACCACATAAATTTTCGTTCGGTTTCATCAAACCCATCCTAATTTCTTCAAACCCATGCTAAATTGCTCAAACCTCACATAAATTTTCAAACCACATAAATTTTCGTTCGGTTTCATCAAACCCATCCTAATTTCTTCAAACCCATGCTAAATTGCTCAAACCTCACATAAATTTTCGTTCGGTTTCATCAAACCCATCCTAATTTCGTCAAACCCATGCTAAATATGTCAAACCTCACATAAATTTTCAAACCACATAAATTTTCGTTCGGTTTCATCAAACCCATCCTAATTTCTTCAAACCCATGCTAATTTGCTCAAACCTCAGATAAATTTTCAAACCTCAAAAATTTTCGTTCGGATTCATCAAACCCATCCTAATTTCGTCAAACCCATGCTAATTTTGTCAAACCTCACATAAATTTTCAAACCTCACATAAATTTTCGTTCGGTTTCATCAAACCCATCCTAATTTCTTCAAACCCATGCTAAATTGCTCAAACCTCACATAAATTTTCGTTCGGATTCATCAAACCCATCCTAATTTCGTCAAACCCATGCTAAATATGTCAAACCTCACATAAATTTTCAAACCACATAAATTTTCGTTCGGTTTCATCAAACCCATCCTAATTTCTTCAAACCCATGCTAATTTGCTCAAACCTCAGATAAATTTTCAAACCTCATAAATTTTCGTTCGGATTCATCAAACCCATCCTAATTTCGTCAAACCCATGCTAAATATGTCAAACCTCACATAAATTTTCAAACCACATAAATTTTCGTTCGGTTTCATCAAACCCATCCTAATTTCTTCAAACCCATGCTAAATTGCTCAAACCTCAGATAAATTTTCAAACCTCACATAAATTTTCGTTCGGTTTCATCAAACCCATCCTAATTTCTTCAAACCCATGCTAAATTGCTCAAACCTCACATAAATTTTCGTTCGGATTCATCAAACCCATCCTAATTTCGTCAAACCCATGCTAAATATGTCAAACCTCACATAAATTTTCAAACCACATAAATTTTCGTTCGGTTTCATCAAACCCATCCTAATTTCTTCAAACCCATGCTAAATTGCTCAAACCTCACATAAATTTTCAAACCACATAAATTTTCGTTCGGTTTCATCAAACCCATCCTAATTTCTTCAAACCCATGCTAAATTGCTCAAACCTCAGATAAATTTTCAAACCACATAAATTTTCGTTCGGTTTCATCAAACCCATCCTAATTTCGTCAAACCCATGCTAAATATGTCAAACCTCACATAAATTTTCAAACCACATAAATTTTCGTTCGGTTTCATCAAACCCATCCTAATTTCTTCAAACCCATGCTAATTTGCTCAAACCTCAGATAAATTTTCAAACCACATAAATTTTCGTTCGGTTTCATCAAACCCATCCTAATTTCGTCAAACCCATGCTAAATATGTCAAACCTCACATAAATTTTCAAACCACATAAATTTTCGTTCGGTTTCATCAAACCCATCCTAATTTCTTCAAACCCATGCTAAATTGCTCAAACCTCACATAAATTTTCAAACCACATAAATTTTCGTTCGGTTTCATCAAACCCATCCTAATTTCTTCAAACCCATGCTAAATTGCTCAAACCTCAGATAAATTTTCAAACCACATAAATTTTCGTTCGGTTTCATCAAACCCATCCTAATTTCGTCAAACCCATGCTAAATATGTCAAACCTCACATAAATTTTCAAACCACATAAATTTTCGTTCGGTTTCATCAAACCCATCCTAATTTCTTCAAACCCATGCTAAATTGCTCAAACCTCACATAAATTTTCAAACCACATATATTTTCGTTCGGTTTCATCAAACCCATCCTAATTTCTTCAAACCCATGCTAAATTGCTCAAACCTCAGATAAATTTTCAAACCACATAAATTTTCGTTCGGTTTCATCAAACCCATCCTAATTTCTTCAAACCCATGCTAAATTGCTCAAACCTCACATAAATTTTCAAACCACATAAATTTTCGTTCGGTTTCATCAAACCCATCCTAATTTCGTCAAACCCATGCTAAATATGTCAAACCTCACATAAATTTTCAAACCTCACATAAATTTTCGTTCGGTTTCATCAAACCCATCCTAATTTCTTCAAACCCATGCTAAATTGCTCAAACCTCACATAAATTTTCAAACCACATAAATTTTCGTTCGGTTTCATCAAACCCATCCTAATTTCGTCAAACCCATGCTAAATATGTCAAACCTCACATAAATTTTCAAACCTCACATAAATTTTCGTTCGGTTTCATCAAACCCATCCTAATTTCTTCAAACCCATGCTAAATTGCTCAAACCTCACATAAATTTTCAAACCACATAAATTTTCGTTCGGTTTCATCAAACCCATCCTAATTTCTTCAAACCCATGCTAAATTGCTCAAACCTCAGATAAATTTTCAAACCACATAAATTTTCGTTCGGTTTCATCAAACCCATCCTAATTTCTTCAAACCCATGCTAAATTGCTCAAACCTCAGATAAATTTTCAAACCACATAAATTTTCGTTCGGTTTCATCAAACCCATCCTAATTTCTTCAAACCCATGCTAAATTGCTCAAACCTCAGATAAATTTTCAAACCACATAAATTTTCGTTCGGTTTCATCAAACCCATCCTAATTTCTTCAAACCCATGCTAAATTGCTCAAACCTCACATAAATTTTCAAACCACATAAATTTTCGTTCGGTTTCATCAAACCCATCCTAATTTCTTCAAACCCATGCTAAATTGCTCAAACCTCAGATAAATTTTCAAACCACATAAATTTTCGTTCGGTTTCATCAAACCCATCCTAATTTCGTCAAACCCATGCTAAATATGTCAAACCTCACATAAATTTTCAATCCACATAAATTTTCGTTCGGTTTCATCAAACCCATCCTAATTTCTTCAAACCCATGCTAAATTGCTCAAACCTCAGATAAATTTTCAAACCACATAAATTTTCGTTCGGTTTCATCAAACCCATCCTAATTTCTTCAAACCCATGCTAAATTGCTCAAACCTCACATAAATTTTCAAACCACATAAATTTTCGTTCGGTTTCATCAAACCCATCCTAATTTCTTCAAACCCATGCTAAATTGCTCAAACCTCAGATAAATTTTCAAACCACATAAATTTTCGTTCAGTTTCATCAAACCCATCCTAATTTCGTCAAACCCATGCTAAATATGTCAAACCTCACATAAATTTTCAAACCACATAAATTTTCGTTCGGTTTCATCAAACCCATCCTAATTTCTTCAAACCCATGCTAAATTGCTCAAACCTCACATAAATTTTCAAACCACATAAATTTTCGTTCGGTTTCATCAAACCCATCCTAATTTCTTCAAACCCATGCTAAATTGCTCAAACCTCAGATAAATTTTCAAACCACATAAATTTTCGTTCGGTTTCATCAAACCCATCCTAATTTCGTCAAACCCATGCTAAATATGTCAAACCTCACATAAATTTTCAAACCACATAAATTTTCGTTCGGTTTCATCAAACCCATCCTAATTTCTTCAAACCCATGCTAAATTGCTCAAACCTCACATAAATTTTCAAACCACATAAATTTTCGTTCGGTTTCATCAAACCCATCCTAATTTCGTCAAACCCATGCTAAATATGTCAAACCTCACATAAATTTTCAAACCTCACATAAATTTTCGTTCGGTTTCATCAAACCCATCCTAATTTCTTCAAACCCATGCTAAATTGCTCAAACCTCAGATAAATTTTCAAACCACATAAATTTTCGTTCGGTTTCATCAAACCCATCCTAATTTCTTCAAACCCATGCTAAATTGCTCAAACCTCAGATAAATTTTCAAACCACATAAATTTTCGTTCGGTTTCATCAAACCCATCCTAATTTCTTCAAACCCATGCTAAATTGCTCAAACCTCAGATAAATTTTCAAACCACATAAATTTTCGTTCGGTTTCATCAAACCCATCCTAATTTCGTCAAACCCATGCTAAATATGTCAAACCTCACATAAATTTTCAAACCACATAAATTTTCGTTCGGTTTCATCAAACCCATCCTAATTTCTTCAAACCCATGCTAAATTGCTCAAACCTCACATAAATTTTCAAACCACATAAATTTTCGTTCGGTTTCATCAAACCCATCCTAATTCCGTCAAACCCATGCTAAATATGTCAAACCTCACATAAATTTTCAAACCTCACATAAATTTTCGTTCGGTTTCATCAAACCCATCCTAATTTCTTCAAACCCATGCTAAATTGCTCAAACCTCACATAAATTTTCAAACCACATAAATTTTCGTTCGGTTTCATCAAACCCATCCTAATTTCTTCAAACCCATGCTAAATTGCTCAAACCTCAGATAAATTTTCAAACCACATAAATTTTCGTTCGGTTTCATCAAACCCATCCTAATTTCTTCAAACCCATGCTAAATTGCTCAAACCTCAGATAAATTTTCAAACCACATAAATTTTCGTTCGGTTTCATCAAACCCATCCTAATTTCTTCAAACCCATGCTAAATTGCTCAAACCTCAGATAAATTTTCAAACCACATAAATTTTCGTTCGGTTTCATCAAACCCATCCTAATTTCTTCAAACCCATGCTAAATTGCTCAAACCTCACATAAATTTTCAAACCACATAAATTTTCGTTCGGTTTCATCAAACCCATCCTAATTTCTTCAAACCCATGCTAAATTGCTCAAACCTCACATAAATTTTCAAACCACATAAATTTTCGTTCGGTTTCATCAAACCCATCCTAATTTCGTCAAACCCATGCTAAATATGTCAAACCTCACATAAATTTTCAAACCTCACATAAATTTTCGTTCGGTTTCATCAAACCCATCCTAATTTCTTCAAACCCATGCTAAATTGCTCAAACCTCACATAAATTTTCAAACCACATAAATTTTCGTTCGGTTTCATCAAACCCATCCTAATTTCTTCAAACCCATGCTAAATTGCTCAAACCTCAGATAAATTTTCAAACCACATAAATTTTCGTTCGGTTTCATCAAACCCATCCTAATTTCTTCAAACCCATGCTAAATTGCTCAAACCTCACATAAATTTTCAAACCACATAAATTTTCGTTCGGTTTCATCAAACCCATCCTAATTTCTTCAAACCCATGCTAAATTGCTCAAACCTCAGATAAATTTTCAAACCACATAAATTTTCGTTCGGTTTCATCAAACCCATCCTAATTTCGTCAAACCCATGCTAAATATGTCAAACCTCACATAAATTTTCAAACCACATAAATTTTCGTTCGGTTTCATCAAACCCATCCTAATTTCTTCAAACCCATGCTAAATTGCTCAAACCTCACATAAATTTTCAAACCACATAAATTTTCGTTCGGTTTCATCAAACCCATCCTAATTTCGTCAAACCCATGCTAAATATGTCAAACCTCACATAAATTTTCAAACCTCACATAAATTTTCGTTCGGTTTCATCAAACCCATCCTAATTTCTTCAAACCCATGCTAAATTGCTCAAACCTCACATAAATTTTCAAACCACATAAATTTTCGTTCGGTTTCATCAAACCCATCCTAATTTCTTCAAACCCATGCTAAATTGCTCAAACCTCAGATAAATTTTCAAACCACATAAATTTTCGTTCGGTTTCATCAAACCCATCCTAATTTCTTCAAACCCATGCTAAATTGCTCAAACCTCACATAAATTTTCAAACCACATAAATTTTCGTTCGGTTTCATCAAACCCATCCTAATTTCTTCAAACCCATGCTAAATTGCTCAAACCTCAGATAAATTTTCAAACCACATAAATTTTCGTTCAGTTTCATCAAACCTATCCTAATTTCGTCAAACCCATGCTAAATATGTCAAACCTCACATAAATTTTCAAACCACATAAATTTTCGTTCGGTTTCATCAAACCCATCCTAATTTCTTCAAACCCATGCTAAATTGCTCAAACCTCACATAAATTTTCAAACCACATAAATTTTCGTTCGGTTTCATCAAACCCATCCTAATTTCTTCAAACCCATGCTAAATTGCTCAAACCTCACATAAATTTTCAAACCACATAAATTTTCGTTCGGTTTCATCAAACCCATCCTAATTTCGTCAAACCCATGCTAAATATGTCAAACCTCACATAAATTTTCAAACCTCACATAAATTTTCGTTCGGTTTCATCAAACCCATCCTAATTTCTTCAAACCCATGCTAAATTGCTCAAACCTCACATAAATTTTCAAACCACATAAATTTTCGTTCGGTTTCATCAAACCCATCCTAATTTCTTCAAACCCATGCTAAATTGCTCAAACCTCAGATAAATTTTCAAACCACATAAATTTTCGTTCGGTTTCATCAAACCCATCCTAATTTCTTCAAACCCATGCTAAATTGCTCAAACCTCACATAAATTTTCAAACCACATAAATTTTCGTTCGGTTTCATCAAACCCATCCTAATTTCTTCAAACCCATGCTAAATTGCTCAAACCTCACATAAATTTTCAACCCTCACATAAATTTTCGTTCGGTTTCATCAAACCCATCCTAATTTCTTCAAACCCATGCTAAATTGCTCAAACCTCAGATAAATTTTCAAACCACATAAATTTTCGTTCGGTTTCATCAAACCCATCCTAATTTCTTCAAACCCATGCTAAATTGCTCAAACCTCAGATAAATTTTCAAACCACATAAATTTTCGTTCGGTTTCATCAAACCCATCCTAATTTCGTCAAACCCATGCTAAATATGTCAAACCTCACATAAATTTTCAAACCACATAAATTTTCGTTCGGTTTCATCAAACCCATCCTAATTTCTTCAAACCCATGCTAAATTGCTCAAACCTCACATAAATTTTCAAACCACATAAATTTTCGTTCGGTTTCATCAAACCCATCCTAATTTCTTCAAACCCATGCTAAATTGCTCAAACCTCAGATAAATTTTCAAACCACATAAATTTTCGTTCGGTTTCATCAAACCCATCCTAATTTCTTCAAACCCATGCTAAATTGCTCAAACCTCAGATAAATTTTCAAACCACATAAATTTTCGTTCGGTTTCATCAAACCCATCCTAATTTCTTCAAACCCATGCTAAATTGCTCAAACCTCAGATAAATTTTCAAACCACATAAATTTTCGTTCGGTTTCATCAAACCCATCCTAATTTCTTCAAACCCATGCTAAATTGCTCAAACCTCACATAAATTTTCAAACCACATAAATTTTCGTTCGGTTTCATCAAACCCATCCTAATTTCTTCAAACCCATGCTAATTTGCTCAAACCTCAGATAAATTTTCAAACCTCATAAATTTTCGTTCGGATTCATCAAACCCATCCTAATTTCGTCAAACCCATGCTAATTTTGTCAAACCTCACATAAATTTTCAAACCTCACATAAATTTTCGTTCGGTTTCATCAAACCCATCCTAATTTCTTCAAACCCATGCTAAATTGCTCAAACCTCACATAAATTTTCGTTCGGATTCATCAAACCCATCCTAATTTCGTCAAACCCATGCTAATTTTGTCAAACCTCACATAAATTTTCAAACCTCACATAAATTTTCGTTCGGTTTCATCAAACCCATCCTAATTTCTTCAAACCCATACTAAATTGCTCAAACCTCACATAAATTTTCGTTCGGATTCATCAAACCCATCCTAATTTCGTCAAACCCATGCTAAATATGTCAAACCTCACATAAATTTTCAAACCACATAAATTTTCGTTCGGTTTCATCAAACCCATCCTAATTTCTTCAAACCCATGCTAAATTGCTCAAACCTCAGATAAATTTTCAAACCACATAAATTTTCGTTCGGTTTCATCTAACCCATCCTAATTTCGACAAACCCATGCTAAATATGTCAAACCTCACATAAATTTTCAAACCACATAAATTTTCGTTCGGTTTCATCAAACCCATCCTAATTTCTTCAAACCCATGCTAATTTGCTCAAACCTCAGATAAATTTTCAAACCTCATAAATTTTCGTTCGGATTCATCAAAGCCATCCTAATTTCGTCAAACCCATGCTAATTTTGTCAAACCTCACATAAATTTTCAAACCTCACATAAATTTTCGTTCGGTTTCATCAAACCCATCCTAATTTCTTCAAACCCACGCTAAATTGCTCAAACCTCACATAAATTTTCAAACCACATAAATTTTCGTTCGGTTTCATCAAACCCATCCTAATTTCTTCAAACCCATGCTAAATTGCTCAAACCTCAGATAAATTTTCAAACCACATAAATTTTCGTTCGGTTTCATCAAACCCATCCTAATTTCGTCAAACCCATGCTAAATATGTCAAACCTCACATAAATTTTCAAACCACATAAATTTTCGTTCGGTTTCATCAAACCCATCCTAATTTCTTCAAACCCATGCTAAATTGCTCAAACCTCACATAAATTTTCGTTCGGATTCATCAAACCCATCCTAATTTCGTCAAACCCATGCTAAATATGTCAAACCTCACATAAATTTTCAAACCACATAAATTTTCGTTCGGTTTCATCAAACCCATCCTAATTTCTTCAAACCCATGCTAAATTGCTCAAACCTCAGATAAATTTTCAAACCACATAAATTTTCGTTCGGTTTCATCAAACCCATCCTAATTTCTTCAAACCCATGCTAAATTGCTCAAACCTCAGATAAATTTTCAAACCACATAAATTTTCGTTCGGTTTCATCAAACCCATCCTAATTTCGTCAAACCCATGCTAAATATGTCAAACCTCACATAAATTTTCAAACCACATAAATTTTCGTTCGGTTTCATCAAACCCATCCTAATTTCTTCAAACCCATGCTAATTTGCTCAAACCTCAGATAAATTTTCAAACCTCATAAATTTTCGTTCGGATTCATCAAACCCATCCTAATTTCGTCAAACCCATGCTAATTTTGTCAAACCTCAGATAAATTTTCAAACCACATAAATTTTCGTTCGGTTTCATCAAACCCATCCTAATTTCGTCAAACCCATGCTAAATATGTCAAACCTCACATAAATTTTCAAACCACATAAATTTTCGTTCGGTTTCATCAAACCCATCCTAATTTCTTCAAACCCATGCTAAATTGCTCAAACCTCAGATAAATTTTCAAACCACATAAATTTTCGTTCGGTTTCATCAAACCCATCCTAATTTCGTCAAACCCATGCTAAATATGTCAAACCTCACATAAATTTTCAAACCACATAAATTTTCGTTCGGTTTCATCAAACCCATCCTAATTTCTTCAAACCCATGCTAATTTGCTCAAACCTCAGATAAATTTTCAAACCTCATAAATTTTCGTTCGGATTCATCAAACCCATCCTAATTTCGTCAAACCCATGCTAATTTTGTCAAACCTCACATAAATTTTCAAACCTCACATAAATTTTCGTTCGGTTTCATCAAACCCATCCTAATTTCTTCAAACCCATGCTAAATTGCTCAAACCTCACATAAATTTTCAAACCACATAAATTTTCGTTCGGTTTCATCAAACCCATCCTAATTTCTTCAAACCCATGCTAAATTGCTCAAACCTCACATAAATTTTCGTTCGGATTCATCAAACCCATCCTAATTTCGTCAAACCCATGCTAAATATGTCAAACCTCACATAAATTTTCAAACCACATAAATTTTCGTTCGGTTTCATCAATCCCATCCTAATTTCTTCAAACCCATGCTAATTTGCTCAAACCTCAGATAAATTTTCAAACCTCATAAATTTTCGTTCGGATTCATCAAACCCATCCTAATTTCGTCAAACCCATGCTAAATATGTCAAACCTCACATAAATTTTCAAACCACATAAATTTTCGTTCGGTTTCATCAAACCCATCCTAATTTCTTCAAACCCATGCTAAATTGCTCAAACCTCACATAAATTTTCAAACCACATAAATTTTCGTTCGGTTTCATCAAACCCATCCTAATTTCTTCAAACCCATGCTAAATTGCTCAAACCTCAGATAAATTTTCAAACCACATAAATTTTCGTTCGGTTTCATCAAACCCATCCTAATTTCGTCAAACCCATGCTAAATATGTCAAACCTCACATAAATTTTCAAACCACATAAATTTTCGTTCGGTTTCATCAAACCCATCCTAACTTCTTCAAACCCATGCTAAATTGCTCAAACCTCACATAAATTTTCAAACCACATAAATTTTCGTTCGGTTTCATCAAACCCATCCTAATTTCTTCAAACCCATGCTAAATTGCTCAAACCTCAGATAAATTTTCAAACCACATAAATTTTCGTTCGGTTTCATCAAACCCATCCTAATTTCGTCAAACCCATGCTAAATATGTCAAACCTCACATAAATTTTCAAACCACATAAATTTTCGTTCGGTTTCATCAAACCCATCCTAATTTCGTCAAACCCATGCTAAATATGTCAAACCTCACATAAATTTTCAAACCACATAAATTTTCGTTCGGTTTCATCAAACCCATCCTAATTTCTTCAAACCCATGCTAATTTGCTCAAACCTCAGATAAATTTTCAAACCTCATAAATTTTCGTTCGGATTCATCAAACCCATCCTAATTTCGTCAACCCCATGCTAATTTTGTCAAACCTCACATAAATTTTCAAACCTCACATAAATTTTCGTTCGGTTTCATCAAACCCATCCTAATTTCTTCAAACCCATGCTAAATTGCTCAAACCTCACATAAATTTTCGTTCGGATTCATCAAACCCATCCTAATTTCGTCAAACCCATGCTAAATATGTCAAACCTCACATAAATTTTCAAACCACATAAATTTTCGTTCGGTTTCATCAAACCCATCCTAATTTCTTCAAACCCATGCTAATTTGCTCAAACCTCAGATAAATTTTCAAACCTCATAAATTTTCGTTCGGATTCATCAAACCCATCCTAATTTCGTCAAACCCATGCTAATTTTGTCAAACCTCACATAAATTTTCAAACCTCACATAAATTTTCGTTCGGTTTCATCAAACCCATCCTAATTTCTTCAAACCCATGCTAAATTGCTCAAACCTCACATAAATTTTCGTTCGGATTCATCAAACCCATCCTAATTTCGTCAAACCCATGCTAATTTTGTCAAACCTCACATAAATTTTCAAACCTCACATAAATTTTCGTTCGGTTTCATCAAACCCATCCTAATTTCTTCAAACCCATGCTAAATTGCTCAAACCTCACATAAATTTTCGTTCGGATTCATTAAACCCATCCTAATTTCGTCAAACCCATGCTAAATATGTCAAACCTCACATAAATTTTCAAACCACATAAATTTTCGTTCGGTTTCATCAAACCCATCCTAATTTCTTCAAACCCATGCTAAATTGCTCAAACCTCACATAAATTTTCAAACCACATAAATTTTCGTTCGGTTTCATCAAACCCATCCTAATTTCTTCAAACCCATGCTAAATTGCTCAAACCTCACATAAATTTTCGTTCGGTTTCATCAAACCCATCCTAATTTCGTCAAACCCATGCTAAATATGTCAAACCTCACATAAATTTTCAAACCACATAAATTTTCGTTCGGTTTCATCAAACCCATCCTAATTTCTTCAAACCCATGCTAATTTGCTCAAACCTCAGATAAATTTTCAAACCTCAAAAATTTTCGTTCGGATTCATCAAACCCATCCTAATTTCGTCAAACCCATGCTAATTTTGTCAAACCTCACATAAATTTTCAAACCTCACATAAATTTTCGTTCGGTTTCATCAAACCCATCCTAATTTCTTCAAACCCATGCTAAATTGCTCAAACCTCACATAAATTTTCGTTCGGATTCATCAAACCCATCCTAATTTCGTCAAACCCATGCTAAATATGTCAAACCTCACATAAATTTTCAAACCACATAAATTTTCGTTCGGTTTCATCAAACCCATCCTAATTTCTTCAAACCCATGCTAATTTGCTCAAACCTCAGATAAATTTTCAAACCTCATAAATTTTCGTTCGGATTCATCAAACCCATCCTAATTTCGTCAAACCCATGCTAAATATGTCAAACCTCACATAAATTTTCAAACCACATAAATTTTCGTTCGGTTTCATCAAACCCATCCTAATTTCTTCAAACCCATGCTCAATTGCTCAAACCTCAGATAAATTTTCAAACCTCACATAAATTTTCGTTCGGTTTCATCAAACCCATCCTAATTTCTTCAAACCCATGCTAAATTGCTCAAACCTCACATAAATTTTCGTTCGGATTCATCAAACCCATCCTAATTTCGTCAAACCCATGCTAAATATGTCAAACCTCACATAAATTTTCAAACCACATAAATTTTCGTTCGGTTTCATCAAACCCATCCTAATTTCTTCAAACCCATGCTAAATTGCTCAAACCTCACATAAATTTTCAAACCACATAAATTTTCGTTCGGTTTCATCAAACCCATCCTAATTTCTTCAAACCCATGCTAAATTGCTCAAACCTCAGATAAATTTTCAAACCACATAAATTTTCGTTCGGTTTCATCAAACCCATCCTAATTTCGTCAAACCCATGCTAAATATGTCAAACCTCACATAAATTTTCAAACCACATAAATTTTCGTTCGGTTTCATCAAACCCATCCTAATTTCTTCAAACCCATGCTAATTTGCTCAAACCTCAGATAAATTTTCAAACCACATAAATTTTCGTTCGGTTTCATCAAACCCATCCTAATTTCGTCAAACCCATGCTAAATATGTCAAACCTCACATAAATTTTCAAACCACATAAATTTTCGTTCGGTTTCATCAAACCCATCCTAATTTCTTCAAACCCATGCTAAATTGCTCAAACCTCACATAAATTTTCAAACCACATAAATTTTCGTTCGGTTTCATCAAACCCATCCTAATTTCTTCAAACCCATGCTAAATTGCTCAAACCTCAGATAAATTTTCAAACCACATAAATTTTCGTTCGGTTTCATCAAACCCATCCTAATTTCGTCAAACCCATGCTAAATATGTCAAACCTCACATAAATTTTCAAACCACATAAATTTTCGTTCGGTTTCATCAAACCCATCCTAATTTCTTCAAACCCATGCTAAATTGCTCAAACCTCACATAAATTTTCAAACCACATATATTTTCGTTCGGTTTCATCAAACCCATCCTAATTTCTTCAAACCCATGCTAAATTGCTCAAACCTCAGATAAATTTTCAAACCACATAAATTTTCGTTCGGTTTCATCAAACCCATCCTAATTTCTTCAAACCCATGCTAAATTGCTCAAACCTCACATAAATTTTCAAACCACATAAATTTTCGTTCGGTTTCATCAAACCCATCCTAATTTCGTCAAACCCATGCTAAATATGTCAAACCTCACATAAATTTTCAAACCTCACATAAATTTTCGTTCGGTTTCATCAAACCCATCCTAATTTCTTCAAACCCATGCTAAATTGCTCAAACCTCACATAAATTTTCAAACCACATAAATTTTCGTTCGGTTTCATCAAACCCATCCTAATTTCGTCAAACCCATGCTAAATATGTCAAACCTCACATAAATTTTCAAACCTCACATAAATTTTCGTTCGGTTTCATCAAACCCATCCTAATTTCTTCAAACCCATGCTAAATTGCTCAAACCTCACATAAATTTTCAAACCACATAAATTTTCGTTCGGTTTCATCAAACCCATCCTAATTTCTTCAAACCCATGCTAAATTGCTCAAACCTCAGATAAATTTTCAAACCACATAAATTTTCGTTCGGTTTCATCAAACCCATCCTAATTTCTTCAAACCCATGCTAAATTGCTCAAACCTCAGATAAATTTTCAAACCACATAAATTTTCGTTCGGTTTCATCAAACCCATCCTAATTTCTTCAAACCCATGCTAAATTGCTCAAACCTCAGATAAATTTTCAAACCACATAAATTTTCGTTCGGTTTCATCAAACCCATCCTAATTTCTTCAAACCCATGCTAAATTGCTCAAACCTCACATAAATTTTCAAACCACATAAATTTTCGTTCGGTTTCATCAAACCCATCCTAATTTCTTCAAACCCATGCTAAATTGCTCAAACCTCAGATAAATTTTCAAACCACATAAATTTTCGTTCGGTTTCATCAAACCCATCCTAATTTCGTCAAACCCATGCTAAATATGTCAAACCTCACATAAATTTTCAATCCACATAAATTTTCGTTCGGTTTCATCAAACCCATCCTAATTTCTTCAAACCCATGCTAAATTGCTCAAACCTCAGATAAATTTTCAAACCACATAAATTTTCGTTCGGTTTC